>JAWZYU010000055.1:2235505-2439479 GCA_038380435.1 Ryuthela nishihirai
CTACGCCAATGGTTCACAACGTTTTTTCTTTCGCGAACTCTTTCAACTACAAAAGAAATTTTTACTCAAGGTAGTAATGATTGAAAAACGCTCGAAATTAAAATTTACATTATGTAATTATAATTATAAATCATGTAAATTTGCTACCTATAATTTTGAAGCCTCTAAAATTTAGAGACGCACAGGGTTCGGTTGTGATGTTTTACCTCTGAGCGGCACTTTTTTGCACACCATGGGCTAAATGGCCAGGTCACATGGACCCTGAAGGCTCAGAGAAGGTTGGGGGAGGGGGCCCACTGGAACAGCTGTTGGGAGACAGATGGTAGCCTCCCGTCAAGGCCATCCAGCGTGTCTTTAATGGGTTGGACTGTTTTACCTAAGAGCGGCATTTTTTGGGTTGGACTGTTTTACCTAAGAGCGCATTTTTTTTGCACACCATGAGCTAAATGGCCATGTCACATAGACCCCGAAGGCTCAGAGAAGGTTGGGGAGGGGACCCACTGGACAGCTGTTGGGAGATAGATGGTAACCTCCCATCAAGGCCATCCAGCGTGTTCTTTATAGTGCCCAGAATATGTTTCTCCCACACATGGGGCCACGGCTTAATGTCCCATCCGATGGACGGCGCCTTTCCAAGCTGATCGGTGTCCCCTACTGACCGTGGCAGGGAGTTTTGCAGAGATGAATCTTAATGCTCACCCAGCTGGAACTCGAACCTGGGAACTGCAGATTACGAGCCTGGCGCTCTACCGACTGAGCCACCCCCACCACGAGACACACAGGAAGGATATATATGCAACACAATTGGGCAATTCTTTATGCTTAAGGCGCCATTACGAAAATTTTTGCGCGAAATCCTTGGAGTTCGCGAACCAAGAAATGGGAACCACCGCTTCGGTGACAAAGAGTGACACTAACGGGATTTATAAGCCCCACTCTCCGTCCTTCGGATGAAGCGTTAAACGGTTTTCGCATGTACAGTCGCTCAAAAAAGTATCCGAACACTACGGTTGATTTCAGAAATTAGTGATCTGGCAACCTTCGTGTCACGTGACACGAAGGTTGCCAGATCACTAATTTCTAAAAAAATCGTTGCCAGATATTTTTTCTGAATTCTGTAATCAACCGTAGTGTTCGGATACTTTTTTGAGCGACTGTAGGTGGTCATATTATTTTGATAGTAGATCGCGTGGGCTCACTCACGGAAATATTGAGCGTGTGCAGTTACCGTTCACAGCAAACTGGAGCGTGTGCAGTAACTGCACACGCTCCAGTTTGCTGTGAACGGTAACTGGAGCGTGTACAGTTGCTGTACACGCTCCAGATATTTTTCCTGAATTCTATAATCACGTGACACGAAGGTTGTCAGATCACTAATTTCTAAAAAAAATCGTTGCCAGATATTTTTCCTGAATTCTGTAATCAACCATAATGTTCGGATACTTTTTTGAGCGACTGTACAAAAGAGTACTTTGAACAGGTAAAAAGAGTGGCTCTCAACCTTTTATGCTTCACGTAACTACCCCCTGGAAATGTGTATGTAACTGGCGTACCCCTTGTGTAGATAGATAAAACTATAGTTAGAGTATAATAATACCAACTTAGCGATTTTGTTACTAGATTCAGCGACCTTTGAGCTCTCACGGCGTAACGCAAAAAATTTTTCCGCATACCCCCCCCCCCCCGGATTAAAGAATACATTTTTTTTTTTTACCTATGGGAGTCACTTTTTTTGCACACAATGGGTTAAATGGCCAGTCACAAGAACCCTGAAGGCTCAGAGAAGGTTTGGGAGAGGGGTCCATCGGAACAACTTTTGGGAGACAGATGGTAGGCTCCCGTCAAAGGCATCCAGCGTGTTCTTTAACCTGCACAGGGTATGGTTCTCCTGCACATGGGGGCACGGCTTAACGTCCCATCCGACGGACGGTGGCCTTTGCAAGCCCATCGGTGTCCCCTACTGACCGTGGGCAGGGAGTTTTACGGAGATAAATCTCAGCTCTGACCCAGTTGGGACTCGAACCTGGAAACTGCAGGTTACGAGCCAGGCGCGCTACCGACTGAGCCACCCCCGCCATTAGTTAAAGAATACACTGCATTTCCATTTCTTTCTTAACCGTTGTTCAGTGAATTCGATTCAAGACTCTGAGCTGCTGGGGTTCTTTGTAACCTGGCAGTGGTAGCCAAATGCATACACAAAACGAACAAGCAAAGGTAAAACAATTGAACTTTCAAATAACCTTCACCAATCCGAATTATTATACAAATAAATAGCCCAATTTATTTTTTATTCTCTGTGAGAATTACCGAAATATTAAGGAAAGAAACAACTACTGTTTCGTATTGGGCACAATTTTTTTAATGGTTCGGGATCATTTCTCTTTCTCTCGGAGAATAATCGGAATCTCAAGGAACGAAACAAATACTGTTTCGTACTGGGCACACTTTTTTTTTAATGGTTCGGGATCATTTCTCTTTCTCTTGGAAAGTTATCGAAATCTCAAGGAACGAAACAACTACTGTTTCGTGTTGGACACACCTTTTTTTTTAATGGTTCGGGATCATTTCTCTTTCTCTTGGAAAGTTATCGAAATCTCAAGGAACGAAACAACTACTGTTTCGTGTTGGATACACCTTTTTTTTAATGGTTCGGGATCATTTCTCTTTCTCTTGGAAAGTTATCGAAATCTCAAGGAACGAAACAACTACTCTTTCGTGTTGGGCAAACTTTTTTCAATGGCTCGGGATTACTTCTATTTCTCTCCGAGAATTATCGGAATCTCGAGGAACGAAAAACAACTACTGTTTCGTGTTGGACACACTTTTTTTAATAGTTCGGAATTATTTCCCTTTTTCTCGGAGAATTATCGAAATCTTAAGGAACGAAACAATTACTTTTTCGTATTGGGAACACCTTTTTAATAGTCCGGGATTATTTCTCTTTCTCTCGGAGAATTATCGGATTTTTCAAGGAACGAAACAACTACTGTTTCGTATTAGGCACACTTTTTTTAATGGTTCGGGATCATTTCTCTTTCTTTCCGAGAATTATCGAAATCTCAAGGAACGAAACAACTACTGTTTTGTATTGGGCACACTTTTTTAATGGTTCGGGATTATTTCTCTTACTCTCGGAGAATTATCGAATTTTCAAGGAACGAAACAACTACTGTTTCGTATTAGGCACACTTTTTATAATGATTCGAAATTATTTCTCTTTCTCTCCGAGAATTATCGAAATCTCAAGGAACGAAACAACTACTGTTTCGTGTTGGACACATTTTTTTTAATGGTTCGGGATTATTTCTCTTTCTCTCGGAGAATTATCGAACAGAGGAAAGAAACAACTACTGGGTCTATTGGGCCCACTTTTTTTTATGTTCTAGATTATTATTATTTGTTTTTTCTAGGAAAGTTGTCGAAAACTCAAGTAACTGCACTATTACTTTTTCATACAGCGCTCACTTTATTTTTAAAGACCCAGGATTACTTTTATTTCTCTCAAAAAATTATCGAAAACTCAAGGAGCAAAACATCTACTGTTTCGTATTTTATTTTTAATGATTCAGGATTATTTCTCTTTCTCTAGGAAAGTTATGGTAATCTCAAGGAACGAAACAACTACTGTTTCGTATTGGGAGTAATTTATTTCTAATGATTCAGGACTATTTCTCTTTCTCTCGGAAAGCTATCGAAAACTGAAGTGACCACGCAATTACTTTTTCGTACTGGGAGTACTTTATTTTCAAAGATTCAGGATTTTTTGTCCTTCTCTCGGAAAGTTATCAAAAACTCAAGGGACCAAGCAACTACTCTCGTATTGGGCACACTTTCCTTTAATGATTCAGGATTATTTCTCTTTCTCTCAGAAAGTTATCGAAATCGAGGAACGAAACAACTACTGTTTCGTATTGAGCACACTTTTTTTTAATGCTGCAGGATTATTTCTATTTCTCTCGGAAAGTTATCTAAATCTCAAGGAACGAACAACTAGTGGGTCGAATTGGACACACTTTTTTTTTCTTAATGGTTCAGAATTCTTTCTATTTTCTCTTGGAAAGTTATCGAAATCTCAAGGAACGAAACAACTACTGTTTTGTATTGGGCACACTTTTTTAATGGTTCGGGATTATTTCTCTTACTCTCGGAGAATTATCGAACAGAGGAAAGAAACAACTACTGGGTCTATTGGGCCCACTTTTTTTTATGTTCTAGATTATTATTATTTGCTTTTTCTAGGAAAGTTGTCGAAAACTCAAGTAACTGCACTATTACTTTTTCATACAGCGCTCACTTTATTTTTAAAGACCCAGGATTACTTTTATTTCTCTCAAAAAATTATCGAAAACTCAAGGAGCAAAACATCTACTGTTTCGTATTTTATTTTTAATGATTCAGGATTATTTCTCTTTCTCTAGGAAAGTTATGGTAATCTCAAGGAACGAAACAACTACTGTTTCGTATTGGGAGTAATTTATTTCTAATGATTCAGGACTATTTCTCTTTCTCTCGGAAAGCTATCGAAAACTGAAGTGACCACGCAATTACTTTTTCGTACTGGGAGTACATTATTTTCAAAGATTCAGGATTTTTTGTCCTTCTCTCGGAAAGTTATCAAAAACTCAAGGGACCAAGCAACTACTCTCGTATTGGGCACACTTTCCTTTAATGATTCAGGATTATTTCTCTTTCTCTCAGAAAGTTATCGAAATCAAGGAACGAAACAACTACTGTTTCGTATTGAGCACACTTTTTTTTAATGCTGCAGGATTATTTCTATTTCTCTCGGAAAGTTATCTAAATCTCAAGGAACGAACAACTAGTGGGTCGAATTGGACACACTTTTTTTTTCTTAATGGTTCAGAATTCTTTCTATTTTCTCTTGGAAAGTTATCGAAATCTCAAGGAACGAAACAACTACTGTTTCGTGTTGGACACACTTTTTTAATGGTTCATGATTATTTCTCTTTCTCCCGGAGAATTATCGAATTTTCAAGGAACGAAACAACTACTGGATCGTATTGGGCGCACTTTTTTTTAATGATCTAGATTATTATTATTTTTTTCCTAGGAAAGTTATCGAAAACTCAAGGAAATAAATTATTACTTTTTCATACAGGGTTCATTTATTTTTAAGGATCCAGGATTACTTTTGTTTCTCTCGGAAAGTTATCGAAACTCAAGGAACGAAACAACTACTGTTTCGTATTGAGAGTACTTTATTTTTAATTATTCAGGATTATTTCTCTTTCTCTGGGAAAGTTATCGAAAATTGAACTGACCACACAATTACTTTTTCGTACTGTGAGTACTTTATTTTCAAAGATTCAGGATTATTTGTCTTTCTCTCGGGAAGTCAAAAACTCAAGGGACCAAGCAACTACTGTCGTATTGGACACACTTTTTTTTTTTAATGATTCAGGATTATTTCTCTTTCTCTCGGAAACTTATTAAAATCAAGGAAATAAATAACCACTGTTTCGTATTGAGCACACTTTTTTTAATGGTGCAGGATTATTTCTGTTTCTCTCGGAAAGTTATCTAAATCTCAAGGAACGAGACAACTACTGTTTCGTATTAGGCACACTTTTTTTCAACGGTTCGGATTTATTTCTCTCCCTTTCGGAGAATTATCGGAATCTCAAGGAACGAAACAACTACTGCTCCGTATTAGGCACACTTTTTTTAATGGTTCGAGATTACTTCTCTTTCTCTCCGAGAATTATCGAAATCTCAAGGAACGAAACAACTGCTGTTTCGTATTGGGCACACTTTTTTAATGGTTCAGGATTATTTCTCTTCCTCTCAGAGAATTATCGAATTTTCAAGAACCGAAACAATTACTTGATAGTATTGGGCACACTTTTTTTTTTATAATGTTCTGGATTATTATTTTTTTTTTGGTAGGAAAGTTATCGAAAACTCAAGGAACGAAACAACCACTCTGTCGTATTGGGAGTACTTTATTTTTAATGATTTGGGATTATTTGTCTTTCTCTCGGGAAATTATCAAAAAAATCCAGGATTACTTTTATTTCTCTAGGAAAGTTATGGTAAACTCAAGGAACGAAACAACTACTGTTTCGAATTGGGAGTACCTTATTTCTAATGATTCAGGACTATTTCTCTTTCTCTCGGAAAGCTATCGAAAACTGAAGTGACCACGCAATTACTTTTTCGTACTGGGAGTACTTTATTTTCAAAGATTCAGGATTTTTTGTCTTTCTCTCGGAAAGTTATTAAAAACTCAAGGGACCAAGCAACTACTCTCGTATTGGGCACACTTTCCTTTAATGATTCAGGATTATTTCTCTTTCTCTCAGAAAGTTATCGAAATCAAGGAACGAAACAACTACTGTTTCGTATTGAGCACACTTTTTTTTAATGCTGCAGGATTATTTCTATTTCTCTCGGAAAGTTATCTAAATCTCAAGGAACGAACAACTAGTGGGTCGAATTGGACACACTTTTTTTTTCTTAATGGTTCAGAATTCTTTCTATTTTCTCTTGGAAAGTTATCGAAATCTCAAGGAACGAAACAACTACTGTTTCGTGTTGGACACACTTTTTTAATGGTTCATGATTATTTCTCTTTCTCCCGGAGAATTATCGAATTTTCAAGGAACGAAACAACTACTGGATCGTATTGGGCGCACTTTTTTTTAATGATCTAGATTATTATTATTTTTTTCCTAGGAAAGTTATCGAAAACTCAAGGAAATAAATTATTACTTTTTCATACAGGGTTCATTTATTTTTAAGGATCCAGGATTACTTTTGTTTCTCTCGGAAAGTTATCGAAAACTCAAGGAACGAAACAACTACTGTTTCGTATTGGGAGTACTTTATTTTTAATTATTCAGGATTATTTCTCTTTCTCTGGGAAAGTTATCGAAAATTGAACTGACCACACAATTACTTTTTCGTACTGTGAGTACTTTATTTTCAAAGATTCAGGATTATTTATCTTTCTCTCGGGAAGTCAAAAACTCAAGGGACCAAGCAACTACTGTCGTATTGGACACACTTTTTTTTTTTAATGATTCAGGATTATTTCTCTTTCTCTCGGAAACTTATTAAAATCAAGGAAATAAATAACCACTGTTTCGTATTGAGCACATTTTTTTTAATGGTGCAGGATTATTTCTGTTTCTCTCGGAAAGTTATCTAAATCTCAAGGAACGAGACAACTACTGTTTCGTATTTGGCACACTTTTTTTCAACGGTTCGGATTTATTTCTCTCCCTTTCGGAGAATTATCGGAATCTCAAGGAACGAAACAACTACTGCTCCGTAGTAGGCACACTTTTTTAATGGTTCGAGATTACTTCTCTTTCTCTCCCAGAATTATCGAAATCTCAAGGAACGAAACAACTGCTGTCTCGTATTGGGCACACTTTTTTAATGGTTCAGGATTATTTCTCTTCCTCTCAGAGAATTATCGAATTTTCAAGAACCGAAACAATTACTTGATAGTATTGGGCACACTTTTTTTTTTATAATGTTCTGGATTATTATTTTTTTTTTGGTAGGAAAGTTATCGAAAACTCAAGGAACGAAACAACCACTCTGTCGTATTGGGAGTACTTTATTTTTAATGATTTGGGATTATTGTCTTTCTCTCGGGAAGTTATCAAAAAAATCCAGGATTACTTTTATTTCTCTAGGAAAGTTATGGTAAACTCAAGGAACGAAACAACTACTGTTTCTTATTGGGAGTACCTTATTTCTAATGATTCAGGACTATTTCTCTTTCTCTCGGAAAGTTATCGAAAACTGAAGTGACCACGCAATTACTTTTTCGTACTGGGAGTACTTTATTTTCAAAGATTCAGGATTTTTTGTCTTTCTCTCGGAAAGTTATCAAAAACTCAAGGGACCAAGCAACTACTCTCGTATTGGGCACACTTTCCTTTAATGATTCAGGATTATTTCTCTTTCTCTCAGAAAGTTATCGAAATCAAGGAACGAAACAACTACTGTTTCGTATTGAGCACACTTTTTTTTAATGCTGCAGGATTATTTTTATTTCTCTCGGAAAGTTATCTAAATCTCAAGGAACGAACAACTAGTGGGTCGAATTGGACACACTTTTTTTTTTCTTAATGGTTCAGAATTCTTTCTATTTTCTCTTGGAAAGTTATCGAAATCTCAAGGAACGAAACAACTACTGTTTCGTATTGGGTATAGTTTTTTTTTTAAGCCGTCCAGTGGCTGAGTGGTTACCGCGCTTGACCGCTGATCTAAGGGACCTGGGTTCGAGCCCCGGATAAGGCATGGATGTTCGTGTCGTTTTTTCTGCTGAGGTCCTGCCATCCTCTCAGATCTTATACTGTGGCATATAAACTGACAGGCTCCTGTCAGACCTCTGTGGCAAGCAGCTGCTTGAAGGGGTATTTATTTTTATTTTTATTATATTTTTTTAATGGTTCTGGATTATTTTTTGCTCTCTGGGAAAGTTATCAAAACTCAAGGGATCAAACAATTAGTTTTTCATACCGACCTCACTTTATTTTTAAAGATCCGGGATTACTTTTATTTCTTTGTTATGGAAAACTCAAGGAACGAAACAACTACTGTTTCGTATTGGGAGTACATATTTCTAATGATTCAGGATTATTTCTCTTTCTCTCGGAAAGTTATCGAAAACTGAAGTGACCACGCAATTACTTTTCGTACTGGGAGTACTTTATTTTCAAAGATTTAGGATTATTTGTCTTTCTTTCGGAAAGTTATCAAAATTTCAAGGAACGAAACAAGTACTCTTTCGTATTGGGCAAAATTTATTTTAAATTTTTCAGGAATTTTTCATTGTCTCCGAAAGTTATCGAAAACTGAAGTTCATAGTGAGATTATTTTATTTTCTAAGATTTAGATTATTTTAATTCTCTTGGAAAGTTATCGAAAACTCAAGGGACCACACAATTATTTTTTTCCTACTGGGAACATTTTCTATTTTAAAGATTCAGGATTGTTTCAATTCTCTCGGAAAGTTATCGAGAATTCAAGGGAGCAAACAGCTATTTTTCTTGCTGAGCTCACTTCATTTTTAAAGATTCAGGATTTTTTCTCTGGGAAGTTATCGAAAACTTAAGCGACCAAACAAATACTTTTTTCCTACTGGGAACATTTTATTTTTGAAAGGTTCAGATATATTTCAATTTCTCCCCGAAAGTTATCGTAAATTCAACGGATCAAACAGCTACTTTTTCTTCCTGAGCTCACTTTATTTTTAAAGATTCAGGATTATTTCTCTGGAAAGTTATCGAAAACTTAAACGACCAAACAAATACTTTTTTCCTACTGGGAACATTTTATCTTTGAAAGGTTCAAGTATATTTCAACTTCTCTCCGAAAGTTATCGTAAATTCAAGGGACCAAACAACTATTTTTTCTTGCTGATTTCACTTTATTTTTAAAAATTCAGGATTATTTCTCTGGAAAGTTATCGAAAACTTAAGCGACCAAACAAATACTTTTTTCCTACTGGGAACATTTTCTTTCTGAAAGGTTCAGGTTTATTTTTATTTCTCTCGGAAAGTTATGGAAAATTCAAGGACCAAAACCAACTTTATCTTGCTGAGCTCACTTTATTTTTGAAGATTCAGGATTATTTCTCTGGAAAGTTTTCGAAATTTTAAGCGACCAAACAAATACTTTTTTCCTATCGGGAACATTTTCTTTTTGAAAATTCAGGATTATTTCAATTCTCTCGGAATAATATCGCGAATTCAACGAAACAAACAGCAACTTTTTCTTCCTGAGCTCACTTTATTTATCAAGATTCAGGATTATTTCTCTGCAAAGTTATCGAAAACTTAAACGACCAAACAAATACTTTCTTCCTACTGGAAACATTTTCTTTTTGAAAAGTTCAGGTTTATTTCAATTTCTCTCGGAATGTTATCGAAAATTCAAGGGACGAAACAATTAATTTTTAGTACTAGGCTCAATGATTTTAAAAATTCAGGATTATTTCCCTTTCTCTCGGAATAATATCGCGAATTCAACGAACCAAACAGCAATTTTTCTTCCTGAGCTCACTTTATTTTTCAAGAATCAGGATTATTTCTCTGGAAAGTTATCGAAAACTTAAACGACCAAACAAATACTTTCTTCCTACTGGAAACATTTTCTTTTTGAAAGGTTCAGGCTTATTTCAATTTCTCTCGGAATGTTATCGAAAATTCAAGGGACGAAACAAATAATTTCTAGTACTAGGCTCAATGATTTTAAAAATTCAGGATTATTTCCGTTTCTCTCGGAATAATATCGCGAATTCAACGAACCAAACAGCAATTTTTCTTCCTGAGCTCACTTTATTTTTCAAGAATCAGGGTTATTTCTCTGGAAAGTTATCGAAAACTTAAACGACCAAACAAATACTTTCTTCCTACTGGAAACATTTTCTTTTTGAAAGGTTCAGGCTTATTTCAATTTCTCTCGGAATGTTATCGAAAATTCAAGGGACGAAACAAATAATTTTTAGTACTAGGCTCAATGATTTTAAAAATTCAGGATTATTTCCCTTTCTCTCGGAATAATATCGCGAATTCAACGAACCAAACAGCAACTTTTTCTTCTTGAGCTCACTTTGTTTTTCAAGATTCAGGGTTATTTCTCTGCAAAGTTATCGAAAACTTAAACGACCAAACAAATACTTTCTTCCTACTGGAAACATTTTCTTTTTGAAAGGTTCAGGCTTATTTCAATTTCTCTCGGAATGTTATCGAAAATTCATGGAACGAAACAAATAATTTTTAGTACTAGGCTCAATGATTTTAAAAATTCAGGATTATTTCTCTTTCTCTCGGAATAATATCGCGAATTCAACGAACCAAACAGCAACTTTTTCTTCCTGAGCTCACTTTGTTTTTCAAGATTCAGGATTATTTCTCTGGAAAGTTATCGAAAATTTAAGCTACCAGAAAAATACTTTTTTCCTCATGGGAACGTTTTCTTTTTGAAAGTTCAGGTTTATTTCGATTTCTCTCGGAAAGTTATCGAAAATTCAAGGGACCAAACAACTAATTTTTTCGTACTGGACTCAATTACTTTAGAAATTCAGTATTTCCCTTTCTGTTGGAATATTATCGAAAACTCAAAGGACCAAACAGTACTTTTTTCTCACTGAGTTCACTTTATTTTTTAAATGTTCAGGATTATTTCTCTGGAAAGCAATCGGAAACTCAGGGAACCAAACAACACACTTTTCGTATTGAGTGCACTTTATTGTTAATGGTTCAGCATTGTTTCCATTTCGCAGAAAGTTATCGAAAACTCAAAGCTACCTTTTTCCTATTTCGTGCAATTTTTTCTCTCATCATTTCTAACCATATAACCAAGTGTCTGTCAATACTATTAAAAACTACTCTTTAAAAAAATTGCTTATTATTATTTTAAAAAATACCCTAGAAAATTCTAAATGTAAGATAATGTGGTTGACTCAAACTTAGATCACCAGGCTTCACCCTCAGTTTCCATGTTCATTCTCATGCATTGAGATAGATTTTTATTGGTTGTTTTACCTCTGAGCCGGACTTCTTTTGCACACAATGGGATAAAATAGCCAGGTCACAAGGACCCCGAATGCTCAGAGAAGGTTGGGGGAGGGGACCCACTGGAATAAGCTGTTAGGAGACAGATGGCAGCCTCCCGTCAAGGCCATCCAGCGTGTTCTTTAATATTGGTTTGGGCTGTTTTACCTCTGAACGGCACTTTTTTTGCACACAATGGGCTAAATGGCCAAATCACAAGGACCCCGCAGGCTCAGAGGAAATTGGGGGAGAGGACCCACTGGACAGCTGTTCGGAGACAGATGGACACCTCCCATCAAGGTCATCCAGAGTGTTATTTAACATGCCTAGGGTATGGCTCTACTGCACACGGAACCACGGTTAACAGACTGACGTCAGCCTTTCCAAGCCCATCGGTGTTCCCTACTGGGAACACTTTCTTTTGAAAGGTTCTGGATTATATCAATTTCTCTCGGAAAGTTATCCAAAATTCAAGGGACCAAACTATCACTTTCTCTTACTTGAATCAATTATTTTAAAGATAAGGATTATTTCCCTTTATCTTGGAATATTATCGAAAATTAAACGGAACAAATAGCTACTTTTTCTTGCTGAGCTCACTTTTTTTGCGGAGATAAATCTCAACGCTGACCTAGCTGGGGCTCAAACCTGGGAACTGCAGATAACGAGCATGGGGCGCTACCGACTGAGCACCCCTTCCGCTAAATCACTTGCAGAGTCGGATAGCTAGAAATGATTAACATCTCTACTATTATGTATACACTGGTCGGAAATGCTATTTTTAATCACTAAAACCATCCTAAACATTCGGATAGTGATTAAAAATTTACTTCTCGTCTGATCACCGAAGTTCCGTAGCTTTGGGCGCAGTCAGTACTTGGGAGGGTGACCACCTGGGAAAGCAGCGTGAATTTGACAAAAAATCTGCTGAGGACCCGCCATCCTCACAGATCCTTCTACTATGGCTTGGGAGGGTGACCACCTGGGAAAGCTGCGTGAATTTGACAAAAAATCTGCTGAGGACCCGCCATCCTCACAGATCCTTCTACTATAGCTTGAGAGGGTGACCACCTGGGAAAGCTGCGTGCATTTGACAAAAAATCTGCTGAGGACCCGCCATCCTCACAGATCCTTCTACTATGGCTTGGGAGGGTGACCACCTGGGAAAGCAGCGTGCATTTGACAAAAAAAACTGCCTAGGACCCGCCATCCTCACAGATCCTTCTACTATGGCTTGGGAGGGTGACCATGTGGGAAAGCAGCGTGCATTTGACAAAAAATCTGCTGAGGACCCGCCATCCTCACAGACCCTTCTACTATGGCTTTGGAGGGTGACCATCTGGGAAAGCAGCGTACATTTGACAAAAAAAACTGCTGAGGACCCGCCATCCTCACAGATCCTTCTACTATGGCTTGGGAGGGTGACCACCTGGGAAAGCAGCGTGCATTTGACAAAAAACCTGCTGAGGACCCGCCATCCTCACAGATCCTTCTACTATGGCTTGGGAGGGTGACCATCTGGGAAAGCAGCGTGCATTTGACAAAAAATCTGCTGAGGACCCACCATCCTCACAGATCCTTCTACTATGGCTTGGGAGGGTGACCACCTGGGAAAGCTGCGTGAATTTGACAAAAAATCTGCTGAGGACCCGCCATCCTCACAGATCCTTCTACTATTGCTTGGGAGGGTGACCACCTGGGAAAGCAGCGTGCATTTGACAAAAAATCTGCTGAGGACCGGCCATCCTCAGAGATCCTTCTACTGTGGCTTGGGAGGGTGACCACCTGGGAAAGCTGCGTGCATTTGACAAAAAATCTGCTGAGGACCCGCCATCCTCACAGATCCTTCTACTATAGCTTGAGAGGGTGACCACCTGGGAAAGCTGCGTGCATTTGACAAAAAATCTGCTGAGGACCCGCCATCCTCACAGATCCTTCTACTATGGCTTGGGAGGGTGACCACCTGGGAAAGCAGCGTGCATTTGACAAAAAAAACTGCCTAGGACCCGCCATCCTCACAGATCCTTCTACTATGGCTTGGGAGGGTGACCATGTGGGAAAGCAGCGTGCATTTGACAAAAAATCTGCTGAGGACCCGCCATCCTCACAGACCCTTCTACTATGGCTTGGGAGGGTGACCATCTGGGAAAGCAGCGTGCATTTGACAAAAAAAACTGCTGAGGACCCGCCATCCTCACAGATCCTTCTACTATGGCTTGGGAGGGTGACCACCTGGGAAAGCAGCGTGCATTTGACAAAAAACCTGCTGAGGACCCGCCATCCTCACAGATCCTTCTACTATGGCTTGGGAGGGTGACCATCTGGGAAAGCAGCGTGCATTTGACAAAAAAAACTGCTGAGGACCCACCATCCTCACAGATCCTTCTACTATGGCTTGGGAGGGTGACCATCTGGGAAAGCAGCGTGCATTTGACAAAAAATCTGCTGAGGACCCGCCATCCTCACAGATCCTTCTACTATGGCTTGGGAGGGTGACCATCTGGGAAAGCAGCGTGCATTTGACAAAAAATCTGCTGAGG
Organism: Ryuthela nishihirai; assembly: GCA_038380435.1. NCBI lineage: Eukaryota > Metazoa > Arthropoda > Arachnida > Araneae > Heptathelidae > Ryuthela > Ryuthela nishihirai. The sequence goes on from JAWZYU010000055.1 coordinate 2,249,583, forward strand.
ACCCACCATCCTCACAGATCCTTCTACTATGGCTTGGGAGGGTGACCATCTGGGAAAGCAGCGTGCATTTGACAAAAAATCTGCTGAGGACCCGCCATCCTCACAGATCCTTCTACTATGGCTTGGGAGGATGACCATCTGGGAAAGCAGCGTGCATTTGACAAAAAATCTGCTGAGGACCCACCATCCTCACAGATCCTTCTACTATGGCTTGGGAGGGTGACCATCTGGGAAAGCAGCGTGCATTTGACAAAAAATCTGCTGAGGACCCGCCATCCTCAGAGATCCTTCTACTATGGCTTGGGAGGGTGACCACCTGGGAAAGCTGCGTGCATTTGACAAAAAATCTGCTGAGGACCCGCCATCCTCACAGATCCTTCTACTATGGCTTGGGAGGGTGACCATCTGGGAAAGCAGCGTGCATTTGACAAAAAATCTGCTGAGGACCCACCATCCTCACAGATCCTTCTACTATAGCTTGAGAGGGTGACCACCTGGGAAAGCAGCGTGCATTTGACAAAAAATCTGCTGAGGACCCGCCATCCTCACAGATCCTTCTACTATGGCTTGGGAGGGTGACCATGTGGGAAAGCAGCGTGCATTTGACAAAAAATCTGCTGAGGACCCGCCATCCTCACAGATCCTTCTACTATGGCGTATTAAACAGACAGGCTCGTGTCAGACCTCTGTGGCAAGCAGCTGCTTGAGGTTTTTTTCTATTTTTTTTTTTATGTTTATACGCTGGTTTCCATAAATTAAGGAAAAATCCCTACGTTAAGTCAATGGTAAGCCAACGTCAAATCTCTATAACTTCTAAAATAAGTTTTTTTTGCTTTGAAAAATGTGATTGGAGATAAAGATCTCAATCAATTAAATCAATACCTCGATTTTCAACAATATTCGTTCAGTATTTAATGAATTATGGGAGTTTGAATATTTAGCGATAATAATGCCAGCCACAAAAATTGACTTCAGAAGTTAATTGAAACTTAGTAATAAGTATTGTGTCAAAGTGTTTAATAAAATAAATTTTTATTTTAGAATTTTCTGTAAAGAATTCTTTCACTATTCTTCAGTGTTAAATATTCAAACTTCCATAACTCATTAAATACTGAACGAATATTGTTGAAAATCGAGATGTTGATTTATTTGATTGAGATCTTTATCTGAAATCACATTTTTCAAAACAAAAAAACTTATTTTAGACGTTATAAAGCCTTGACTTTAGCTTCCCATTGACTTAACACAGTGATATTCCTTAATTTATGGAAACTAGTGTATATATTATATTAAGAATTTAACTAGACTTATAAATAAGCTTTTTTTTTGATAAAATGCGATTAAAAATAAAGATCTTATTGAAATCTATTTAAATATCTATTTTCAACAATATTCGTTCTACACTGAAAGAGTTGCAATCTTTGAAACTTTCTGCTAAAAAAACTAAAATTTACGGCTCATAAATAAATACCCCCTCAAGCAGCTGCTTGCCACAGAGGTCTGACAGGAGCCTGTCAGTTTATATACCATAGTAGAAAGTCTGTGAGGATGGCAGGACCTCAGCAGAAAAACGACACACACAGCCATGCCTTACCCGGGGCTCGAACCCAGGTCAAGCAACCTGTTAAATAAACGTTTTGTAAAAAAAAAATGTCACCGTAGATGATTTAAAAATCTGAATCAAATCTATTTTAACCTTGATTTTCAGAAATATTCGTTTGGTGTCACAGAGTCCGGAATATTAATCCAGGCACGGATTAATATTCCGGACTCTGTGAGTCCTATAACAGATAGAGTCCTATAACAGAGGGCCTGTTGACAATATTATGACGTCAGAACGATATTAGGACTGACTTTACTTATATTTATCCCACGGCCGAGTGGTTAGCGTGCTTGGCTACTGATCTAAGGGACCTGGATTCGAGCCCCGGATAAGGCATGGTTGTATGTGTTGTTTTTCTGCTGAGGTCCTGCCATCCTCTCAGATCTTCTACTTTGGCATATAAACTGACAGGCTCCTGTCAGACCTCTGTGGCAAGCAGCTGCTTGAGGGGGTATTTATTTATGAGCCGTCCCGTGGCCGAGAGGTTAGCGCGCTTGGCTACTGATCTAAGGGACCTGGGTTCGAGCCCCGGATAAGGCATGGTTGTATGTGTTGTTTTTCTGCTGAGGTCCTGCCATCCTCTCAGATCTTCTACTTTGGCATATAAACTGACAGGCTCCTGTCAGACCTCTGTGGCAAGCAGCTGCTTGAGGGGGTATTTATTATTTATTATTATATATATCAAATCAGTCCTATAATCCTGACTTTACTTATATAAATATTTCCATTATTATTACTGGTGTACTTTTAAACCAATCTTTGTAGCAATGACGATTTATAAATATACTCTATTTAGAAAGAAAATTATTTGCATTTATTAAAATTATGAAAATATTTAATCAAAAATTAAAAAATCAGAATAATTTTTCTTCTAAATAAGATATATTTATCAATAAAGATTAGTATAAAAGTTAGTATAATAGTAAGTTACCAACATTAGTGGGGGCGGGGATGGCTCAGTCGGTAGCGCGCCAGGCTCGTAATCTGTAGTTCCCAGGTTCGAGTCCCAGCTGGGTCAGCGTTGAGATTTTTCTCCGCAAAATTCCCCGCCCTGCCCACGGTCAGTAGGGGACACCGATGGGCTTGGAAAGGCCGCCGTCCGTCGGATGGGACGTTAAGCCGTGGCCCCGTGTGCGGGAGAGCCATACCCTGTGCACGTTAAAGAACACGCTGGATGGCCTTGACGGGAGGCTACCATCTGTCTCCCAACAGCTGTTCCAGTGGGTCCCCTCCCCCAACCTTCTCTGAGCCTTCGGGGTCCATGTGACCTGGCCATTTAGCCCATGGTGTGCAAAAAAGTGCCGCTCAGAGGTAAAACAACCCAACCCAACATTAGTGTAAAGGTTAGTTTAAAAACACACCACTAATAATAATAGAAATAAATAAATAAGAAATATCGAGATTACAGGACTACCTGCGCTGACGTCATAATTTGGTCCACTGGCCTTCTGGGTTGGGTTGTTTTACCTCTGAGCGGCACTTTTTTGCACACCATGGGCTAAATGGCCAGGTCACAAGGACCCCGAAGGCTCAGAGAAGGTTGGGGAAGGGGACCCACTGGAACAGCTGTTGGGAGACAGATGGTAGCCTCCCGTCAAAGCCATCCAGCGTGTTCTTTAACGTGCACAGGGTATGGCTCTCCCGCACACGGGCCACGGCTTAACGTTCCATCCGACGGACGGCGGCCTTTCCAAGCCCATCGGTGTCCCCTACTGACCGTGGGCAGGGCGGGGAATTACCTTATAGGAGCAGAATATTTTAATAATAATTCTTATTTTGCAGAAATTTCAGAGAATTGAGGAAAAAAAAACTATTTTAAGCATCACGAACAGACTCTCACATGAAAAAGGAACCAAAATTTTTATTGTAGCCCCCGTGCTTTACTACTATAGCTACGTCTCTGAAAAATAGTTTAAGCAGTTTGGATAATAATTATATTAATTTTCGCTTCTTCTGAATAATTTTTTTGTTGCAGAACGAATTAATTTAAATTATCTTCATTCACATTTTTTTCATAAAAATCTTATTTAAGAAGTTACTAAATTCTGTCTCTGAGTTATAATATGTAACTCTACCTAATAAAGTGTTCACTAAATACACAACCATTTTAAATAACTTAGACAAAATACAGTTACAGTGTTTATAAGTCATACTTCGTCGATTCAATATAATATTGCGTATATTCAGTAAACAAATATATAATTTTTTGTAAAAATCGAAATAATTGCACTCACCTATTTTTGTGGAGTCGACTTCGAAAGATATTTAACGGTAGTTGGAGCGTTGGACCGGTTGTAGCGACTGCATTCATCGCATCTCCAGTTCTCCGCGAGAAGGCGGGTGCTGCGACCTCATTGGACAGAAGCGTTTCGAGCGGCTGCGCGCGTGCTGGAAGGAGCCGCATTGATTGGTAGCCGGTTATGTAACGCAGACAGTGACGATGACACAATTGGCCAATAGGACTTCGTTGATACAGTGAGCCGTAGTAACCGAATCATGCGACATGTAAACGCAACTTTTCACTTTGTTGCTTTTCTGCCAATAAAAAAAGGAGTGGTTTTTTCTTCTAGTTCGTTTTTTAAATGCTTGTTTTGATGATACGGATGTTTCTACTCGGTCTAGCTAATGAGTTATTCTCGTATAAAAGTCGACATTGAAACAATTTAAATATGTAGCGAATTTTAGGTGCCTTTGTGGAAATTTTGCATCGGCGTTTAGTTAAATATGACGAATTGGCTGAAATTGTTCTACCAATTTCGAAATTTGCAACAATTAAGGTTTGCATTACATTTAAACCACTACGTAGTGTATTTTGATTTTTTTAATGGAGTTTTAAACGCCATTAAAAAAATATAAAATCCGTTAAAAAACGGTACAAATATTTAATGATCAGTTTAGTAGGGTTAGATTGTTTTACTTCTGAGAGGCATTTTTCCACACAATGGGCTAAATGGCCAGGTCACAAGGACCCCGAAGGCTCAGAGAAGGTTGGGGGAGGGGACCCACTGGAACAGCTGTTGGGAGACAGATGGTAGCCTCCCGTCAAGACTATCGAGCGTGTTCTTTAACATTGAGCGTGTTCTTTAACATTGACCTCTGAGCGGAACTTGTTTGCACACAATGGGCTAAATGGGAAGGTCACAAGGACCACGAAGGGTCAGAGAAGGTTGGGGGAGGGGACCCAGTGGAACGCCGTCAAGGTCATCCAGCGTGTTCTTTAATGGGTTAGACTGTTTGACCTTTGAGCGGCACTTTTTTCACACAATGGGCTAAATGGTCAAGTCACAAAGACCCCGAAGGCTCAGAGACCACTGGATACACTGCTGAGCTGTTGGGAGACTGATGGTAGCCTCCCCTTCAAGGCTATCCGGTGTGCTCTTTAACGTGCACAGGGTATGACTCTCCCACACAAGGGGACCAGAGCTTAACGTCCCATACGACGGACGGCGGTCTTTCCAAGCCCATCGGTGTCCTCTACCGGCAGGACCAAGCGTAGACACTGTAGTTGGGTTGGGTTGTTTTACCTCTGAGCGGCACTTTTTTGCACACCATGGGCTAAATGGCCAGGTCACATGGACCCTGAAGGCTCAGAGAAGGTTGGGGGAGGAGACCCACTGGAACAGCTATTGGGAGACAGATGGTAGCCTCCCGTCAAGGCCATCCAGCGTGTTCTTTAACATTGGGTTGTTTTACCTTCGAGCTGCACTTTTTTGCATACCATGGGCTAAATGGCCAGGTCACATGGACCCCGAAGGCTCAGAGAAGGTTGGGGGAGGGGACCCACTGGAATAGCTATTGGGAGACAGATGGTAGTCTCCCGTCAAGGCCATCCAAAGTGTTCTGTAACGTACACAGGGTATTGCTCTCCCGCACACGGGGCTACGGCTTAACGTCCCATCCGACGGACGGCTGTCTTTCCAAGCCCATCGGTGTCCCCTACTGACAGTGGGCAGGGCAGGGAATTTTGCGGAGATAAATCTCAACGCTGACCCAGCTGGGACTCGAACCTGGAAACTACATATTACGAGCCTAGCGCGCTACCGACTGAGCCACCCCAGCCCCGAAGCAAAGGCGATGGTAAGTTCTTGTTCCTGGGTTTCAATCTGGGAGAGACTTGCGCAGATGCATTTCAATGCAGAATGTAAGGTCACGCAGGATCAGGCGTTTTGCATTGTGCTGCCTCACAGAGCCCCCCCCCCCCCCCCCCCCACCCAGTACGTCGAATGCCTTATCTGCTTGTACGCCCCAATAGGGGATCACCTTGACGTGGTGGGGGACTTCGGGCCCAGCTACCCGGTCGAAGGATGTGCCGACCGAATTGGTCCCCCTGTTGGACATAGCCAAGACCAACCGAGGCCGACGATGACGCTGACCGGTCGGAAGACTGGTTGGATGGTGACGGTGTCTTAGGCCTCAACCTCAGGTACTCTGTGTGAGCAAGTTCAAGGGCTTTGCCAAACGGTCTGAGCCCGCCTAGTAGGCACGAGCCCAATAAAAAATCTGGGCCTTACTAAGAGTCTCCACCCCGAGTGCCGAGCGAACTTGGATCTACATATCCTTGTTCATGGTTAAACGGGGAACAGATTAAATAATAGGTTTCTTCCGGTGGTTAGCTTTCCTTCTATAGTTTTGCTGCCATGTGAGGTCGGGGTTGAGGTGCGTCTACATGGCGCATTCTTGCCCCCGGCTCTAGATAGGCACGGCTTTCCGATATAACTTGGTAGTGTCGCAAGGCGGAATCGGGAATTGCCGTGTTTGCATAAGATCGCAACAAAAGAGAGATGTCCAGTGGGTTCCCTCCCCCAACTTTCTCTGAGCAAGGAGTTCCAGGGGAGAAGAGAGCCAACTTCCATAGGCGTAATGTAAACTTTTCGATTGCAGCGCCCTCTAAACATGGCAAATTCGTTTATTGCAGTGAAGCTACCTGACCTGGGAGAGTAGCGAGTTCCCTGCGTTATTTTTTCATTGCCGAGCAAGGTTTTCATTGGCTAATTTTACACGTGACTAATTTTACATACACTCTGACTCTGGAAAATATTCATTTCGAAAATTTCTCCTTCATGAGGCACCATCATAATTTTCTTTTCGTTTAGACAGGAAATAACAAGCAGTTATCAGAATTATGTTAATTAATAAAATCCTATTTTGTAAAACAGTTAGCAGCTCTGCTGAACAAGAAAATTTTAATATTTTGGACAGTCTACAATATATAATATATTATAATAAATTGAGATTTATGTCTCAATATACAATAACATGTTCTATATAATTATATTTTATACAATTCTTCGTATTTTCAATAATTATCATAATGAGTTTTATACTTGTATAAACGTTCAACAGATGGCAGCAGGCACTTCCTGTATCAACCATAAAAAAGAATTACACTGTTAGAGCAAAGTGCAGAAGCCTATATTATATCGATGTCCTCCACGGGACACAAACTCGCAATATACATTGCCTTATAATATATTCGTAAGATGATTAAATGTATTAATTTACATATTATTTTTAAAACTTCTTCAAAATTACTCAAAATAAACATACAAAGACTTAGAATAATCGTAAAATGCACTCCTGAACGGGATAAAATACTCATTGAATAACTTTTCGCTAATCCACCACTGTAGGAAAATAGCCATGATCGTTAGACAGGTTGAAACACTAATTAAATCACATTCATTAAATATTTGAAGACTAAGACAAACCATAACTGCAGTGTGCTAAAACGATTGCACTGCGCATGCGCAGATCGCGTCTTACAGTTGTTTCTGTGGCTGTACACCAATCTGCCGGGATCTGGTTCTGAGAAGATCCGCCTAGCGGCGCCTCTTACGCTTAGTTAGAGCTCGACTTCTCCTTAGACCTTCTTTGTTCTGAGACCTTGGGATCCTTGTGACCTGGCCATTTATCCCATTATGTGCAAAAAAATTGCCGCTCAGAGGTAACCCACTTGCTGTTATTTAAATCAGGTAACAACAGCTTTCCAAAAGATATTTTATTGGTATTTCCTGATAACCATTTTCAATATATTTTATTATCTATATAGTTCACATTTTGAGTAGGAGTTTATGCAAAAATAATTATATGGCTTTAGAAATATTAATTGTAATATGTTAAAGTTTTCTTTAAGTGTTTCATTTGAAATTTCTTATTAAAATAGAAACTACCCATTTTCTTTTAGTTTAAAATATAGAAAGTGAATTTTCGTTCGTTTAATCTTCATAAAGCATATGGTCTCTGTTCTATATCGGGTACGTATCATTCGTGATACGACAAATCTATCAACTACAGTTAAGAAATCTACATTACGCAGTACAGACCATAGCACGTTCTTTTTCAAGGTCTGATAGGGTTTGGTTGGGTTGTTTTACCTCTGAGCGGCACTTTTTTGCACACCATGGGCTAAATGGCCAGGTCACAAGGACCCCGAAGGCTCAGAGAAGGTTGGGAAAGGGGACCCACTGGAACAGCTGTTGGGAGACAGATGGTAGCCTCCCGTCAAGTCAATCCAGCGTGTTCTTTAACGTGCACAGGGTATGGCTCTCCAGCACACGGGGCCACGGCTTAACGTCCGATCCGACGGACGGTGGCCTTTCCAAGTCCATCGGTGTCCCCTATTGACCGTGGGTAGGGCGGGAAATTTTGCGGAGATAAATCTCAGCGCTGACCCAGCTGGGACTCGAACCTGGGAACTACAGATTACGAGCCTGGCGCGCTACCGACTGAGTCACCCCCGCCACCGGACACTGTAGTAACAGAAGACCTTAATTTTTAAAACATAGCAATTTCAATTAGATATTCGTTCCTAAAAATTCAACCGGTAGTTTTTTTTTAATGTGGTAATTAATTTTATAACATTGTCAAATATTTTAATAAAATCCTAACGAATAAATTATTTTATTTTAACTGCTTTTAAAATAAATGGCTTTAATTAAAAATTTTAAACAAATTAAATCAGTTACATGTTTATGCATAACGAATTTCCCTCCTATTTTCCCCTCCTTTTTTTTTTCAAGGCTGTCCAGTGTCCAGGCCTGATGTATCAAGGTGGCCTTGTTGGCAGGGCGGGAAGTTTTGCGGAGATTAAATCTCAACGTTGGCCCAGGCGGGACTCGAACCTGGGAACTGCAGATTACGAGCCTGACACGTTACGGACTAAGACGACACCGTTCCAATAGTAAGAGTAGTAGATGCCCAAAATTGCTAAACTTATGCATATCTCGTGAATTTTTCAAGAAAATTTCAAAAGACCTCTAAAAGAGGGTATTTGGATTGGGTTGTTTTACCAAATTGGGTAATTTGGGTTTTTTTTTTTTGTTAGTCGGTAGCGCGCCAGGCTCGTAATCTGTAGTTCCCAGGTTCGAGTACCAACTGGGTCAGCGTTGAGATTTATTTCCGCAAAATTCCCCGCCGTGCTCACGGTCAGTAGGGGACACCGATGGGCTTGGAAAGACCGCCGTCCGTCGGATGGGACGTTAAGCCGTGGTCCCGCGTTTGGGAGAGCCATACCCTGTGCACGTTAAAGAACACGCTGGATGGCCTTGACGGGAGGCTACCATCTGTCTCCCAACAGCTGTTCCAGTGGGTCCCCTCCCCCAACCTTCTCTGAGCCTTCGGGGTCCATGTGACCTGGCCATTTAGCCCATGGTGTGCAAAAAAGTGCCGCTCACAGGTAAAACAACCCAACCCAAAATCTTCGACCTCGGTTGGTTTTGGCTCTGTCCAACCGGGGACCCAATCCGGTCAACAAAGTCTTCGACCGGTTGCTGGGCCCGAAGCCCCCCCCCCCCCCCATCAAGACAAGGTGGTCCTCTATCGGGGGGGGGGGCACCGTTAGACAGACAAAGCTTAAAACGAGCTGCAAACGAACAGTCTCACAACCGGATTGCCTCGTGGTCCGCCGGCAATTCTCGTTTGAACCATCCGCCGGATGATGTCACGTTTTCTTAGGGGGACGTTCGGGTGTCTCGGCCAATAGTGTTCGAACACGATCGCCGTGCCAGGACGACTCTTGTCGCCTTTCTTCATCGTGTTCTCAAAACTGGCCCTGCCGCTGGCGCTATGTCGCCAGGCGGGTAGGCACTGCTCCCAAAATGGCGATCCTGACCCTTCACTCCCGTTGAGTCCCTACAGATTCCATTTCGAACTTTTAGCCGTCCCATGGCCGAGTGGTTAGCACGTTTGGATACTGATCTAAGGTTGTTGGGTTGGGTTGTTTTACCTCTGAGCGGCACTTTTTTGCACACCATAGGCTAAATGTTCAGGTCACATGGACCCCGAAGGCTCAGAGAAGGTTGGGGGAGGGGACCCACTGGAACAGCTGTTGGGAGACAGATGGAGCCTCCCATCATGACCATCCAGCGTATTCATTAACATTGAGGTGTTTTACCTCTGAGCGGCACTTTTTTGCACACCGTGAACTAAATGGTCAGGTCACAAGGACCCCGAAGGCTCAGAGAAGGTTGGGGGAGGGGACCCACTGGAACAGCTGTTGGGAGACAGATGGTAGCCTCCCATCATGACCATCCAGCGTATTCATTAACATTGAGGTGTTTTACCTCTGAGCGGCACTTTTTTGCACACCGTGAGCAAAATGAACAGGTCACAAGGACCCCGAAGGCTCAGAGAAGGTTGGGAGAGGAGACCCACTGGAACAGCTGTTGGGAGACAGATGATAGCCTCCCATCATGGCCATCCAGCGTATTCATTAACATTGAGGTGTTTTACCTCTGAGCGGCACTTTTTTGCACACCGTGAGCTAAATGGCCAGGTCACAAGGACCCTGAAGGCTCAGAGAAGGTTGGGGGAGGGGACCCACTGGAACAGCTGTCGGGACACAGATGGTAGCCTCCCGTCAAGACCATCCAGCGTGTTCTTTAACGTTGAGGTGTTTTACCTCTGAGCGGCACTTTTTTGCACACCGTGAGCTAAATGACCAGGTCACAAGGACCCCGAAGGCTCAGAGAAGGTTGGGAGAGGAGACCCACTGGAACAGCTGTTGGGAGACAGATGGTAGCCTCCCATCATGACTATCCAGCGTATTCATTAACATTGAGGTGTTTTACCTCTGAGCGACACTTTTTTGCATACCGTGAGTAAATGGCCAGGTCACAAGGACCCTGAAGGCTCAGAGAAGGTTGGGGGAGAGGACCCACTGGAACAGCTGTCGGGAGACAGATGGTAGCATCCCATCATGGCCATCCAGCGTATTCATTAACATTGAGGTGTTTTACCTCTCAGCGACACTTTTTTGCACCCCGTGAGCTAAATGACCAGGTCACAAGGACCCCGAAGGCTCAGAGAAGGTTGGGAGAGGAGACCCACTGGAACAGCTGTTGGGAGACAGATGGTAGCCTCCCGTCAAGACCATCCAGCGTGTTCTTTAACGTTGAGGTGTTTTACCTCTGAGCGGCACTTTTTTGCACACCGTGAGCTAAATGACCAGGTCACAAGGACCCCGAAGGCTCAGAGAAGGTTGGGAGAGGAGACCCACTGGAACAGCTGTTGAGAGACAGATGGTAGCCTCCCATCATGACTATCCAGCGTATTCATTAACATTGAGGTGTTTTACCTCTGATCGGCACTTTTTTGCACACCGTGAGCTAAATGGCCAGGTCACAAGGACCCTGAAGGCTCAGAGAAGGTTGGGGGAGGGGACCCACTGGAACAGCTGTTGGGAGACAGATGGTAGCCTCGCGTCAAGACCATCCAGCGTGTTCTTTAACGTTGAGGTGTTTTACCTCTGAGCGGCACTTTTTTGCACACCGTGAGCTAAATGACCAGGTCACAAGGACCCCGAAGGCTCAGACAAGGTTGGGAGAGGAGACCCACTGGAACAGCTGTTGGGAGACATATGGTAGCCTCCCATCATGACCATCCAGCGTATTCATTAACATTGAGGTGTTTTACCTCTGAGCGGCACTTTTTTGCACACCGTGAGCAAAATGAACAGGTCACAAGGACCCCGAAGGCTCAGAGAAGGTTGGGAGAGGAGACCCACTGGAACAGCTGTTGGGAGACAGATGATAGCCTCCCATCATGGCCATCCAGCGTATTCATTAACATTGAGGTGTTTACCTCTGAGCGGCACTTTTTTGCACACCGTGAGCTAAATGACCAGGTCACAAGGACCCCGAAGGCTCAGAGAAGGTTGGGGGAGGGGACCCACTGGAACAGCTGTTGGGAGACAGATGGTAGCATCCCACCATGGCCATCCAGCGTATTCATTAACATTGAGGTGTTTTACCTCTGAGCGGCACTTTTTTGCACACTGTGAGCTAAATGGTCAGGTCACAAGGATCCCGAAGGCTCAGAGAAGGTTGGGGGAGGAGACCCACTGGAACAGCTGTTGGGAGACAGATGGTAGCCTCCCATCATGACCATCCAGCGTATTCATTAACATTGAGGTGTTTTACCTCTGAGCGGCACTTTTTTGCACACCGTGTACTAAATGGCCAGGTCACAAGGACCCTGAAGGCTCAGAGAAGGTTGGGGGAGGGGACCCACTGGAACAGCTGTCGGGAGACAGATGGTAGCATCCCATCATGGCCATCCAGCGTATTCATTAACATTGAGGTGTTTTACCTCTGAGCGGCACTTTTTTGCACACCGTGAGCAAAATCAACAGGTCACAAGGACCCCGAAGGCTCAGAGAAGGTTGGGAGAGGAGACCCACTGGAACAGCTGTTCGGAGACAGATGATAGCCTCCCACCATGGCCATCCAGCGTATTCATTAACATTGAGGTGTTTTACCTCTGAGCGGCACTTTTTTGCACACCGTGAGCTAAATGACCAGGTCACAAGGATCCCGAAGGCTCAGAGAAGGTTGGGGGAGGAGACCCACTGGAACAGCTGTTGGGAGACAGATGGTAGCCTCCCATCATGACCATGCAGCGTATTCATTAACATTGAGGTGTTTTACCTCTGAGCGGCACTTTTTTGCACACCGTGAGCAAAATGAACAGGTCACAAGGACCCCGAAGGCTCAGAGAAGGTTGGGAGAGGAGACCCATTGGAACAGCTGTTGGGAGACAGATGATAGCCTCCCATCATGGCCATCCAGCGTATTCATTAACATTGAAGTGTTTTACCTCTGAGCGGCACTTTTTTGCACACCGTGAGCTAAATGGCCAGGTCACAAGGACCCTGAAGGCTCAGAGAAGGTTGGGGGAGGGGACCCACTGGAACAGCTGTCGGGAGACAGATGGTAGCCTCCCATCATGGCCATCCTGCGTATTCATTAACATTGAGGTGTTTTACCTCTGAGCGGCACTTTTTTGCACACCGTGAGCTAAATGACCAGGTCACAAGGACCCCGAAGGCTCAGAGAAGGTTGGGAGAGGAGACCCACTGGAACAGCTGTTAGGAGACAGATGGTAGCCTCCCATCATGGCCATCCTGCGTATTCATTAACATTGAGGTGTTTTACCTCTGAGCGGCACTTTTTTGCACACCGTGAGCTAAATGACCAGGTCACAAGGACCCCGAAGGCTCAGAGAAGGTTGGGAGAGGAGACCCACTGGAACAGCTGTTGGGAGACATATGGTAGCCTCCCATCATGACCATCCAGCGTATTCATTAACATTGAGGTGTTTTACCTCTGAGCGGCACTTTTTTGCACACCGTGTGCTAAATGGCCAGGTCACAAGGACCCTGAAGGCTCAGAGAAGGTTGGGGGAGGAGACCCACTGGAACAGCTGTCGGGAGACAGATGGTAGCATCCCATCATGGCCATCCAGCGTATTCATTAACATTGAGGTGTTTTACCTCTGAGCGGCACTTTTTTGCACACCGTGAGCTAAATGGTCAGGTCACAAGGACCCCGAAGGCTCAGAGAAGGTTGGGGGAGGGGACCCACTGGAACAGCTGTTGGGAGACAGATGGTAGCATCCCGTCAAGGCCATCCAGCGTGTCCTTTAACGTGCACAAGGTATGGCTCTCCCGCATACGGGCCACTTCTTAACGTCGCATCCGACGGATGGCGACCTTACCAAGCCCGCCGGTGTGTGTTACGGTGAAGAAGATAAATCTGAGGCATTCACCTTTCCGACCTTGAAACCTGCGAGGACGTACAGTCGCTCAAAAAAATATCCGAACGCTATGGTTGATTACAGAATTCAAAAAAAAATTATATGGCAACGATTTTTTTAGAAATTAATGATCTCGCAATCTTCGTGTCACGAAAACACGAAGGTTGCCAGATCATTAATTTCTAAAAAAAACGTTGCCACATATTTTTTCTGAATTTTGTAATCAACCATAGCGTTCGGATATTTTTTTGAGCGACTGTACAGAATGTATGTGTACACGTGTCACGTGACACGAAGGTTGCCAAATCATTAATTTTTAAAAAAATCATTGACAGATATTTTTTCTGAAGTCTGTAATCAACCCTAGTGTTCGGATACTTTTTTGAGCAACTGTAGGTGGTCATATTATTTTGATACTAGATCGTGTGGGCTCACTCACGGAAATATTGAGCGTGTGCAGTTACCGTTCACAGCAAACTGGAGCGGTTGCGGTTAATGTTCACAGCACATTGGATCGTGTGAGCTCACAAAGACCTGGATCGTGTGGGCTCACTCACGGAAATATTGAGCGTGTGCAGTAACTGCACACGCTCCAGTTTGCTGTGAACGGTAACTGGAGCGTGTACAGTTGCTGTACACGCTCCAGATATTTTTCCTGAATTCTGTAATCACGTGACACGAAGGTTCCCAGATCACTAATTTCTAAAAAAAAAAATCGTTGCCAGATATTTTTTCTGAATTCTCTAATCAACCATAGTGTTCGGATACTTTTTTGAGCGACTGTACAGATGAGCTTATACGTTTTGATAAGACACAAAGATCGATAATTTTATTTATCTTTCCTCAGGAAATGATTCAAACTATTAAGAAGCTTAAATTAAATGAAACTACTCGTTCTGGCTCAGTCGGTAGCGCGCCAGGCTCGTAATCTGTCGTTCCCAGGTTCGAGTCCCAGCTGGGTCAGCGTTGAGAGTTATCTCCGCAAAACTCCCCACCCTGCCCACGGTCAGTAGGGGACACCGATGGGCTTGGAAAGGCCGCAGTCCGTCGGATGGGACGTTAAGCCATGTCCCCGTATGAGGGAGAGACATACCCAATGGTAAAGAATACGCTGGATGGCCTTGATGGGAGGCTACCATCTGTCTCCCAACAACTGTTCCAGTGGGTCCCCTCCCAAACCTTCTCTGAGCCTTTGGGGTCCATGTGACCTGGCCGTTTAACCCATGGTGTGAAAAAAAGTGCCGCTCACAAATAAAACAACCAAATGGTAAAGAACACGCTGGATGGCCTTGATGGGAGGCTACCATCTGTCTCCTAACATCTGTTCTAGTGGGTCCCCTGCTCCACCCTTCTCTGAGCCTTCGGGGTCCATGTGACCTTGCCATTTAGCCCATGGTGTGCAAAAAAGTGCCGCTCAGAGGTAAAACAACCCAATGATAAAGAACACGCTGGATGGCCTTGATGGGAGGCTACCATCTGTCTCCTAACATCTGTTCTAGTGGGTCCCCTGCCCCACCTTTCTCTGAGACTTCGAAGTCTATGTGACCAGGCCATTTAGCCCATGGTGTGGAAAAAAGTGCCGCTCAGAGGTAAAACAACCCACCCTGACAAGATACCGAACAGGATGTTGACAAAAACGATATCGTAACCAACCCAGTTTTTTTCTAACGCTCTTTCAATATCCAGATCTTCAGATTCAAAGAAGTTACCGGTTTATATCTGCAACAAATTGAACCAACATCTTTCTCGGTAACTCTGAAAGCTTCTTCTGTATCTCCATACCTTAAACAGGAAGTAAGGCTTGATAGCCAAACAGCTGTATCATGTGGATGGGAAAACGGTAAAAACTATGGGAGGTAACTCCCCCAAAATGCAACTGTGGCGATTTGCCAGAACTGAAACTTCAACATACCTCAACCTCTCCCCCTCCACATCAATCCATCCCCTCAACCTCTCCCCCTCCACATCAATCCATCCCCTCAACCTCCCCCCTAGTTCCAATTTCATCCCTCTCCAACAACCATAGTCCACTATACTTGACAGTAATCCATTGCAGATGGAGGAACCGTTCTTCCGTGGAAAAGCCCTACTACTGTGATGCTGCTGACTCTCCCATCACCTCAGTCGCCTACTACTGTGATGCTGCTGACTCTCCCGTCATCTCAGTCGCCAACTTCTGCTTATTCGCAGCTGGAGGATGTCTGGGGCCCTCAGTGCTTTTCCCAAGACATTTTTCCGTCTCTTGTATTAGGAAGTAAGAAATCCGAGACTCTTAATCTTTTGTACTGACTGAGGATGAGGATGAGCTTGCTGGAATGAACATCACTTACAAGAAAAGAACACATGGGAAGAAAAAAAGGGTCAACTCGGGTAAATTTTATTTCAGATTATTATCTGAAATGGTTTGAATGAGGGTGTTCCATTCTACGTATCGCGGGTCATATGGGTTAGGTTGTTTTATCTATGAACGACTTTCTTTTTTTTTTGCGGGGGTGGCTCAATCGGTAGCGCGCCAGGCTCGTAATCTGCAATTCACAGGTTCGAGTCACAGCTGGGTCAGCGTTGAGATTTATCTCCGCAAAACTCCTCGCCCTGCCCATGGTCAGTAGAGGACACCGATGGGCTTGGAAAGGACGCCGTCTGTCGTATGTGACGTTAGCCGTGGTCCCGTGTATGGGAGAACCATACCCTTTACACTTTAAAGAACACGCTCTATGGCCTTGACGGGAAGCTACCATCTGTCTCCCAACAGCTGTTCCAGTGGGTCACCTCCCCCAACCTTCTCTGAGCCTTCGGGGTCCATGTGACCTGGCCATTTAGCCCATTGTGTGCAAAAAAAAGTGCCGCTCAGATGTAAACTAATCCAACCCATTAAAGAACACACTGGACGGCCTTGACTGGAGGCTACCATCTGTCTTCAGACAGCTGTTCCAGTGGGTCCCCTCCCCCCAACCTTCTCTGAGTCTTCGAGGTTCTTGTGACCTGGCCATTTAGCACCATGTGTGAAAAAAAAGTGCCGCTCAGAGGTAAAACAGTCCAACCCATTAAAGAACACATTGGATGGCCTTGACAGGAGGGTACCATCTGTCTCCAAACAGCTATTCCAGTGGGTCCCCTCCCCCAACCTTCTCTGAGCCTTCGGAGTCCTTGTGACCTGGCCATTTAGCCTATTGTGTGCAAAAAAAGTGCCGCTCAGAGGTAAACCAGTCCAACCCATTAAAGAACACACTGAACGGCCTTGACGGGAGGCTACCATCTGTCTCCAAATAGCTGTTCCAGTGGGTCCCCTCATTCAAACCTTCTCTGAGTCTTCGAGGTTCTTGTGACATGGCCATTTAGCCCATTGTGTGCAAAAAATTGCCGCTCAGAGGTAAAACAATCCAACACATTAAAGAACACACTGGATGGTCTTGACAGGAGGGTACCATCTATCTTCCAACAGCTGTTCCAGTGGGTCCCCTCCCCCAACCTTCTCTGAGCCTTCGGGGTCCATGTGACCTGGCCATTTAGCCCATGGTGTGCAAAAAAGTGACGCTCAGAGGTAAAACAACCCAATGTTAAAGAACACGCTGGATGGCCTTGACGGGAGGCTACTATCTGTCTCCAAACAGCTGTTCTAGTGGGTCCCCTCCCCCAACTTTCTCTGAGCCTTCGGGGTCCTTGTGGCCTGGCCATTTAGCCCATTGTGTGCAAAAAAAGTGCCGCTCAGAGGTAAAACAATCCAACCCATTAAAGAACACGCAGGATGGCCTTGACGGTAGGTTACCATCTATCTCCAAACAGCTGTTCCAGTGGGTTAACTCCCCCAAACCTCCTATGAGCCTTCGAGATTCTTGTGACGTGGCCATTTAGCCCATGGTGTGCAGAAAAAGTGCCGCTCAAAGGTAAAACAACCCAACCAGCTTAACAATCATTTAAGCTTGTTTCCAATACCTGCTCTGTCTTTTATCCTCACACTAATATTAACTTTTCACCTACTACGTGGGGCGGGGGTGGCTCAGTCGGTAGCGCGCCAGGCTCGTAATCTGTAGTTCCCAGGTTCGAGTCCCAGCTGGGTCAGCGTTGAGATTTATCTCCGCAAAATTCCCCGCCCTCCCCACGGTCAGTAGGGGACACCGATGGGCTTGGAAAGGCCGCCGACCGTCGGATGGGACGTTACGCCGTGGTCCCGTGTACGGGAGAGCCATACCCTGTGCACGTTAAAGAACACGCTGGATGGCCTTGACGGGAGGCTACCATCTGTCTCCCAACAGCTGTTCCAGTGGGTTCCCTCCCCCAACTTTCTCTGAGCGTTCGGGGTCCATGTGACCTGGCCATTTAGCCCATGGTGCGCAAAAAAGTGCCGCTCAGAGGTAAAACAATCCAACGTTAAAGAACAGGCTGGATGGCCTTGACGGGAGGCTACCATCTGTCTCCCAACAGCTGTTCCAGTGGGTCCCCTCCCCCAACCTTCTCTGAGCCTTCGTGGTCCATGTGACCTGGCCATTTAGCCCATGGTGTACAAAAAAGTGCCGCTCAGAGGTAAAACAATCCAACGTTAAAGAGCACGCTGGATGGCCTTGACGGGAGGCTACCATCTGTCTCCCAACAGCTGTTCCAGTGGGTCCCCTCCCCCAACCTTCTCTGAGCCTTCGGGGTCCATGTGACCTGGCCATTTAGCCCATGGTGTGCAAAAAAGTGACGCTCAGAGGTAAAACAACCCAAAACAACAACGCTATAAGAAGGGGTCCATGGGCATAGTAAGTTTGGGAACCACTGGACCTAAGGATTACACGCAGACACCTGAAAATGATAGCGAAACGTGGTCGAAAAGCCCCCTGTTTACACTAGGGCTTAAACCGGTTTGGAGATTGAGACCGGGCATTCACATCGCTTGGAGTAAACGTTAAATGAAAGAATGTAAACACTGGAAGAGAGTTTCAACCCTGGAAAGTCATTGTCAGTTGTTTGTTTGAAGTACAACGCTTGCAGAAGAGCTCTGCTACTCAAAAGAAAAAATCTTCGGCTTAGACACATAATATAGCCCTTTAGATTTACTTTTCGACAAAAAAAAATAGCGGTGGTAAATGGTGGAAGCGGTTAAAAAAGGAACTTGTGTATCCACTTAACGGGATTTCTTGGCAGTGTTTACATAATGGCGATTTTAAAGAAGTCGGCGACATCAAAGTTAACAATCGAAACTGTTATCTTGTGTTTTCTGTCTCATAGTTAGCATTTTGTAAATGTATGTAAAATTGAAACGTAATTTCATGATCTATTCCGTATTTACATACCATTCACACTATTATACCCAGCTGGGTCAGGGTTGAGATTTATCTCCTGAAAACTCCTCTCTGAAAACTCCTGCTCCCACGGCTAGTAGGGGACACCGATAGGCTTGGAAAGTTCGTCGGATGGGATGTTAAGTCAGATGATTTAAGACAGATTAAGTTAAGTCAGATTAAGTTAAGACAGATGATATCCTAGCGTCAAGGTCATCCAGCGTGTTCTTTAATGAATTAGACTGTTTTACCTCTGAGCGGCACTTTTTATGCACATAATGGATTAAACGGACAGGTTACAAAGGACCCTAAAGGCTCAGAGAAGGTTGGAGGAGGGGACCCACTGAAACAGCTGTTGGGAGACAGATGGTTACCTCTCGTCAAGGTTATCCAAGGCCATCCATCGTGTTCTTTAACGTACACAGGGAATAGCTCTCCCGCACACGGCGTCGGATGGGATGTTAAGCTTGGCGCCGTGTGCGGGAGAGCTATTCCTTGTGTACGTTAAAGAACACGATGGATGACCTTGGATGGCCTTGACGAGAGGTAACCATCTGTCTCCCAACAGCTGTTTCAGTGGGTCCCCTCCTCCAACCTTCTCTGAGCCTTCAGGGTCTTTGTAACCCGTCCGTTTAATCCATTATGTGCATAAAAAGTGCCGCTCAAAGGTAAAACAGTCTAATTCATTAAAGAACACGCTGGATGACCTTGACGGGAGGCTACCATCTGTCTCCAAACAGCTGTTCCAGTGGGTCCCCTCCCCCAACCTTCTCTTAGCCTTCGGGGTCCTCGTAACTTGGCCATTTAGGGCATTGCGTGCAAAAAAGTGCCTCTCAGAGGCAAAACAACCCAACACTATTATGCAACACTGTATTTATTCATATGATAATTCAGGTAGGGGCGGGGGTGGCTCAGTCGGTAGCGCGCCAGGCTCGTAATCTGTAGTTCCCAGGTTCGAGTCCCAGCTGGGTCAGCGTTGAGATTTATCTCCGCAAAATTCCCTGCCCTGCCCACCGTCAGTAGGGGACACCGATGGGCTTGGAAAGGCCGCCGTCCGTCGGATGGGACGTTAAGCCGTGGCCCCGTGTGCGGGAGAGCCAGACCCTGTGCACGTTAAAGAACACGCTGAATGGCCTTGACGGGAGGTTGCCATCTGTCTCCCAACAGCTGTTCTAGTGGGTCCCCTCCTCCAACCATCTCTGAGCCTTCGGGGTCCATGTGACCTGGCCATTTAGCCCATTGTGTGCAAAAAAGTGCCGCTCAA
Organism: Ryuthela nishihirai; assembly: GCA_038380435.1. Taxonomy (NCBI): domain Eukaryota; kingdom Metazoa; phylum Arthropoda; class Arachnida; order Araneae; family Heptathelidae; genus Ryuthela; species Ryuthela nishihirai. The sequence continues at coordinate 2,269,744 of JAWZYU010000055.1, forward strand.
AAAAGTATGGCTCTCCCGAACACGGACAGCGGCCTTTCCAAACTCATCGGTGTCCCCTACTGACCTTGGGCAGGGCGGTGGGAGTTTTTTGGAGATAATTGGTTGTTCTCGAAAACCATTTGTCCTGGAAAAAGAAAGATCACTTTAATCATGGTTAAATATTTAATTTACTGATTAGCTTAGTTTTTAAATAATTTCTTTATTAATTAAGAATATTTCAGAGATAAATATATTTAATGAATAATTGAAATAAAATGTTTTTGAAACTACCGGAAGAGAAATAAAAACATTGATTTAAATAAAGTGGTCTGCAACCATTTATAACCGTAACCGGAGGAAAAAGCTTTAATTTGTTGATCGGCGTATTTTCTAAATAAATTAGTTTTGATTATTTCAGATAAATAATTTAAGATTATTTCAGAGAATAATATATTTCATTAATAATTAGAAAAAATTTAAAAATTAGCAGGAGAAAAATAAAAATATTGTTTTAATAATGTAGTTTTTACCATTTATAACCGTAGCCGTAGGAAAAAGTTTTAATTTGTTGCTTAGCGTAGTTTCTAAATAAATTAGTTTTTTTATTATTTAAAAATATTTCAGAGAATAATATATTTCATTAATAATTAGAAAAAATTTTAAAATTAGCAGGAAAAAAAATATAAATATTGATTTAATAATGTACCATTTTTTAACCGTAGCCGCAGGAAAAAGTTTTAATTTGTTGTTTAGCGTAGTTTCTAAATAAATTAGTTTTTTTATTATTTAAAAATATTTCAGAGAATAATATATTTCATTAATAATTAGAAAAAATTTAAAAATTAGCAGGAAAAAAATAAAAATATTGTTTTAATAATGTAGTTTTTACCATTTTTAACCGTAGCCGCAGGAAAAAGTTTTAATTTGTTGTTCAGGGGAGTTTCTAAATAAATTAGTTTTTTTATTATTTAAAAATATTTCAGAGAATAATATATTTCATTAATAATTAGAAAAAATTTAAAAATTAGCAGGAAAAAAATTAAAATATTGTTTTAATAATGTAGTTTTTACCATTTTTAACCGTAGCCGCAGGAAAAAGTTTTAATTTGTTGTTCAGGGGAGTTTCTAAATAAATTAGTTTTTTTATTATTTAAAAATATTTCAGAGAATAATATATTTCATTAATAATTAGAAAAAATTTAAATCTAGCAGGAAAAAAATTAAAATATTGTTTTAATAATGTAGTTTTTACCATTTTTAACCGTAGCCGCAGGAAAAAGTTTTAATTTGTTGTTTAGGGGAGTTTCTAAATAAATTAGTTTTTTTTATTATTTAAAAATATTTCAGAGAATAATATATTTCATTAATAATTAGATAAAAAATTTTAAAGTTACCACGAGAAAAATAAAAATATTGGTTTTAATAATAAAGTCTCTAACCCTTCTAAACCGTAACTGTTACCTTCTAGAAAAGCAAAATAACCAAACATTTTAAATTCTCACAAACGTTTCAATTTGAGAACAAATAACTTACAACTCTCCTGCGACGAAAGAATTCACGAGAGAAGGAAAATATGACGAAACAGTATCCCTCCACTTTCGTTTTTGTCAGTTCCTGTTTTGTGTCCATTTTTTTCGTGCTTGTGTTCCGCCACTGGCACCTTAATGCGAACTCAGCCAAAGCCTCCTTCAGCTGACATTGGCTACGTGACAAAGAGTCGCTTGTCACCATGACACGATTCAAGCTGTGCAATCTGGCAACGGCAACGCAGCGGACGACACTTCTTGGCAAGATTGTTTCTGACTTTCGCTTCCTCTGTGTGGTCTTCTGCAGAAGTGGCATTAATAGCAATCGAATTGCGGGACCAATCACATTGCCATCTGTGGCCACCATTCGGAAGAGATAACTGCTTTTTTGTTTCAAAGTTCAAATGTCACGAATGTGTGTGTGTGCTTTCTTTTTTATTGTCTATACCAGAACAAGCCGGAAGTGTATTTCGGTCACAGTTGACACCTTTTCAGTTCTGACCCACAAACATTTGGATCGGTTAGATTTAATAATGGATCATTCTCTTAGGAAGTGAGTGAGTTCAATATCTGTGCTATTCTTTTTCAGTAATTCAAGTGGTACAGTTGGGTTGGCTCTGAGCGGCACTTTTTTGTACACAATGGGTTAAATGGCCAGGTCACAAGGACTCCGAAAGGGTCAGAGAAGGTTGGGGGAGGACACCCACTAGAACAGCTGTTGGGAGACAGATGGTAGTCTCCTGTCAAGGCCATCCAGTGCGTTGTTTACCATTGAGTTGTTTTACCTCTGAATGGCACTTTTTTGCACAGAATGCGCTAAATGACCAGATCACAAGGACCCCGAAAGCTCAGAGAAGGTTGGGGGAGGGGACCCACTGGAACAGCTGTTGGGAGACAGATGGTAGCCTCCCATTTAGGCCATCCAGCGTGTTCTTTAACATTGAGCTGTTTTACCTCTGAGAGGTACTTATTTTGCACACCATGGGCTAAATGGCCAGGTCACATGGACGCCGAAGGTTCAGAGAAGGTTGGGGGAGGGGACCCACTGGAACAGCTGTTGGGAGACAGATGGTAACCTCCCGTTTAGGCCATCCAGCGTGTTCTTTAACATTGAGCTGTTTTACCTCTGGCACTTTTTTTGCACACAATGGGCTAAATGTCCAGGTTACAAGTGTTGGGTTGGGTTGTTTTACCTCTGAGCGGCACTTTTTTGCACACCATGGGCTAAATGGCCAGGTCACATGGACCCCGAAGTCTCAGAGAAAGTTGGGGGAGGGGACCCACTGGAACAGCTGTTGGGAGACAGATGGTAGCCTCCCGTCAAGGCCATCCAGCGTGTTCTTTAACGTGCACAGGGTATGGCTCTCCCGCACACGGGGCCACGGCTTAACGTCCCATCCGACGGATGGCGGCCTTTCCAAGCCCATCGGTGTCCCCTACTGACCGTGGGCAGGGCGGGCAATTTTTGCGGAGATAAATCTCAACGCTGACCCAGCTGGGACTCGAACCTGGGAACTACAGATTACGAGCCTGGCGCGCTACCGACTGAGCCACCCCCGCCCCCAGGTTACAAGGACTCCGAAGGCTCAGAGAAAGTTGGGGAAGGGAACCCACTGGAACAGCTGTTGGGAAACAGATGGTAGCCTCCCGTCAAGACCATCCAGCGTGTTTCTTAATGGGTTGGACTGTTTTACATCTGAGCGGCACTTTTTTTGCACACAATGGGTTAAACAGCCAGGTCACAAGAACCTCCGAAGGCTCAGAGAAGATTGGGGGAGGGGACCCACTGGGACAGCTGTTTGGAGACAGATGGTGCCCTCCTGTAAGGCCATCCAGTCTGTTCTTTAATGGGTTGGACTCTTTTGCCTCTGGACGGCACTATTTTTGCACACAATGGGCTAAATGGCCAGGTCACAAGGACCCCAAAGCTCAGAGGAGATTGGGGGATGAGACCCACTGGAAAACCTGTTTGGAGACAGATGATAGTCTTTCCGTCAAGACCATTCAGCGTGATCTTTAACGTGCACAGGGTATTGCTCTCCTGCACACGGGGCCACGGCTTAACGTCCCATCCGACGGACGGCTGCCTTTCCAAGCCCGTTGTCCCCTACTGACCGAGGGCAGGGCGGGGAGTTTTGCGGATATAAATCTCAATGCTGACCCACCTGGGATTCGAACCTGGGAACTACAGATTACGAGCCTGGCGAGCGTCCGACTGAGCACTCACATACTGGAATTCATCATCATCATAATCTCGTTATACCGGAATTCATCATCATCCTCTCGTTATACTGGAATTCATCATCATCATCATCATCATCATCATCATCATCATCATCATCATCATCATCATCATCATCATCATCATCATCACCATCATCATCATCATCATCATCATCACCATCATCACCATCACCATCACCATCATCATCACCATCATCACCATCATCATCACCATCATCATCATCACCACCATCATCATCATCATCATCATCTCGTTATACCGGAATTCATCATCATCATCCTCTCGTTATATCGGAATTCATCGTCATCGTCATCATCCTCTCGTTATATCGGAATTCATCGTCATCGTCATCATCCTCTCGTTATGCCGGAATTCATCATCATCCTCTCGTTATACCGGAATTCATCATCATCATCCTCTCGTATCTTGGGAAGCTTCTGTCAATTCTGCATTGCAAACGTTCCCAGGTTTAAAGTTGGTATCACAACTTAAAACCGGGGAACGCTTGCAATATAGAATTGCTCTCCGGTTCGTTCCGGTTCAATCTAGTCAATTGCCCACCCTTCTGCTTCCCTTAATTTATCTTTGTTGGATTCGTTCCAGCTTAAGCATACATAAATCCTCAAGCAGCCATGCATGGTCTGCGGAGGACAGTCGCTCAAAAAAGTATCCGAACACCATGGTTGATTTCAGAATTCAGGAAAAATATCTGGAGCGTGTACAGTAACTGTACACGCTCCAGTTACCGTTCACAGCAAACTGGAGCGTGTGCAGTTACTGCCCACGCTCCAGTTTGCTGTGAACGGTAACTGCACACGCTCAATATTTCCGTGAGTGAGCCCACACGATCCAGGTCTTTGTGAGCTCACACGATCCAATGTGCTGTGAACATTAACCGCAACCGCTCCAGTTTGCTGTGAACAGTAACTGCACACGCTCAATATTTCCGTGAGTGAGCCCACACGATCCAGGTCTTTGTGAGCTCACACGATCCAATGTGCTGTGAACATTAACCGCAACCACTCCAGTTTGCTGTGAACGGTAACTGCACACGCTCAATATTTCCGTGAGTGAGCCCACACGATCCAGGTCTTTGTGAGCTCACACGATCCAATGTGCTGTGAACATTAACCGCAACCGCTCCAGTTTGCTATGAACGGTAACTGCACACGCTCCATATTCATTGCATTATATATTCATACGTATTATATATATTAAAAAATATCCGAACACTATGGTTGATGACAGAATTCAGAAAAAATATCTGGCAACGATTTTTTTAGTAGTGATCTGAAGGTTGCCAGATCACTAATTTCTAAAAAAAAAGTTGCCAGATATTTTTTCTGAATTCTGTCATCAACCATGGTGTTCGGATACTTTTTTGAGCGACTGTACAACCAGACTACAAAATTTAGTTCCCCAAACACGTTTATTACGGTAGGGATGGCTCAGTCGGTAGCGCGCCAGGCTCTTAATCTGCAGTTCCCGGGTTCGAATCCCAGCTGAGTCAGCGTTGAGATTTATCTCCGCTAAACTCCTCGCCTTGCCCTCGGTCAGCAGGGGTCACCAATGGGCTTGGAAAGGCCGCCGTCCATCGTACGGAGAGCCCTGTGCACATTAAAGAACACGTGGGATGGCATTGACGGAAGTCTACCATCTGGTAGTCTCCCAGTTCAGTGAGTATTTATTCCAATTCCCATTTTAATGAGCATTTATTCTAATGCCCAGCAGAAAGAATATTTATTACAATTCAATTAATATTTAATCCAGTTTCCAGTTCAATGACTATTTATTTCAGTTCCCTATTCAACGAGTATTTATTCACATTCCTATTTGAATGAGTATTTATTCTAATTCCCAAGTCAATGGGTATTTATTCCATTCCCTATCCAATCTGTATTTATTGCAATTGTGAATTCAATGAATATTTATTCAATTTGCAGTTCAATGAGTATTTATTTAATTTCGAATTCAACGAATATTTAATCCAGTTCCTAATTCAATGGATATTTATTCAATTTGCAGTTCAATGAGTATTTATTTAATTTCGAATTCAATGAATATTTAATCCAGTTCCTAATTCAATGAATATTTATTCAATTTGCAGTTCAATGAGTATTTATTTAATTTCGAATTCAACGAATATTTAATCCAGTTCCTAATTCAATGAATATTTATTCAATTTGCAGTTCAATGAGTATTTATTTAATTTCGAATTCAACGAATATTTAATCCAGTTCCTAATTCAATGGATATTTATTCAATTTGCAGTTCAATGAGTATTTATTTAATTTCGAATTCAACGAATATTTAATCCAGTTCCTAATTCAATGAATATTTATTTCAATTTGCAGTTGAATGAGTATTTATTCAATTGCGAATTCAGTGAATATTTAACCCATTTCGCAGTTCAATGAATATTTATTTCAATTCCGAATGCAATAAATATTTAATCCAGTTCGCAATTTAATGAATATTTATCTCAATTCCCAGTTCAACGAATATTTATTCCAATTCCGAATTTAATAAATATTTATTTCAATTCCCAGTTCAATGAATATTTATTCCAATTCCGAATTTAATGAATATTTATTTCAATTCGCAGTTCAACGAGTATTTATTCCAATTCCAAATTCAATAAATATTTAATCCAGTTCGCAATTTTATGAATATTTATTTCAGTTCCCAGTTCAAAGAGTATTTATTCCAATTCCGAATTCAATGAATATTTATTCCAATTCCGAATTCAATGAATATTTATTCCAATTCCGAATTCAATGAATATTTATTCCAATTCCGAATTCAATGAATATTTATTTCAGTTCCCAGTTCAATAAGTATTTATTCCAATTCCGAATTCAATGAATATTTATTCCCATTCTGAATTCAATGAATATTTATTTCAGTTCCCAGTTCAATGAATATTTATTCCAATTCCGAATTCAATGAATATTTATTCCAATTCCGAATTCAATGAATATTTATTCCAATTCCGAATTCAATGAATATTTATTTCAGTTCCCAGTTCAATAAGTATTTATTCCAATTCCGAATTCAATGAATATTTATTCCCATTCTGAATTCAATGAATATTTATTTCAGTTCCCAGTTCAATGAATATTTATTCCAATTCCGAATTCAATGAATATTTATTCCAATTCCGAATGCAATAAATATTTAACCCATTTCGCAGTTCAATGAATATTTATTTCAATTCCCAGTTCAATGACTATATATTCCAATTCCAATTCGCAGAACTGCGAAATATTTATTTCAGTTCGCAGTTCAATTGGTATTTATTCAATTCCGAATTCAAAAAATATTCAATCCACTTCGCAGTTCAATGGATATTTATTTCAGTTCGCAGTTCAATTGGTATTTATTCAATTCCGAATTCAAAAAATATTCAATCCACTTCGCAGTTCAATGGATATTTATTTCAATTCCCTGAGCATTCATTGCAACCTTAACGAGGAAACCACGACACGAACATTTTGCAATGCTACAATCGAAAAGTTACAAAGGTTAGAATGTAACACATACTCGTGCGATAAATGCTCAGGCTCTCGTAAAGACAACGGGCAGCTTTTAAAATACGTAACTGAAGACGACAAACATGGCTACGTCAAACGAAAGGGGCGCTGCAGTCGTTTTAAGACACGAAAAAACACGTACATGGAAAAAAGTGTAATCGTTAATGCAATTTCTGCTCTCCCAAATTGCTGGTTAGTGAAACCGCGTATCACGTGACCGTCCTTTCCTCACCTTCCCATGGTTCCTCGCGTATGTGGAGCTCCGACCACACACGCAGCCAATGTCGGAGGCCAAATATACCACGCGCTACCGACTGCATTGCGATTGGTGGGAACTGACACGCGCAACACTAAGGGACCGTCCACTCAACTAAATCGTTCGGTGAATGAGGAAACAGTGTTGGCAACCTCCAAAGAATAATTATGTTCTTGAACGTTTGAAATTTCAGTCGTTAATAGAAATGACAACTTCCAGAATATCTGTTGCTAGCTTATGAACAATTATTACGTTCTTACAAGGTTTAAATTTTGAAGAGTTGTTCGATAAATGGTTATTATTGTTTTTGCACGGTTCAATTTTTCAAGTAATCGAATAAATGGTATTGCCAATTTCTAGTCATTTATTATGTCGATGCATGAATCAAAATTTCAAGAGTTGTTCGATAAATGGTGTTGCCAACTTCTATTCATTTATTATGTTGATGCACGGTTTAAATTTTCAAGAGTTTATCAATATATGGTGTTGCCAACTTTTGAGCAATTATTATGCTGTTGCACGGTTTAAATTTTCAAGTTTTTCGATAAATGATGTTGCCAACTTTTGAGCAATTATTATGTTGCTGAACGGTTTAAATTTTTAACAGTTGTTCGATAAATGATGTTGCCAACCTTTGAGCATTTATTATGTCGATGCATGGATCAAAATTTCAAGAGTTGTTCGATAAATGATGTTGCCAACTTCTAGTCAATTATTATGCTGCTGCACAGTTTAAATTTTCAAGAGTTGTTCGATAAATGGTGTTGCCAACTTCTATTCAATTATTCTGTTTGCGGAAGTTTGAAATTTGCAGCAGTCGTTAAGACAAGAAACTTGCCAACTTGCTCTTTTTTAAACTTTAGGAGTCGTTCACAGTAATAAACAATGTCGCAAACTTCCAGTCAATTTTTTAATTCGCGAAAGTTCGAAGTGAAAAGTCGTTAAAGAAAGAATTCGTGTTGCCATCTTCTGAGCAATTAAATTGTCATTGCGAATTTTAAATTTCGGGAATTTTTAATGAAAGAAATATCGTTTGCTAACTTTTATATAATTATTCTGTTTTAGCACATATCAATTTTTTTAGGAATGATTAAGAGAAAGGAAGACATTGCCTTCTTCTCAAAATTCATTCCATTCTGGTTCGCTTTAAAATTTCGAAAGTGGTTAAAGGTAAAATTAGCAATGTTTAATCAAGGGGCGTGGCAAGGCAGGGTCGAAAGGAAGGTAGCCCAGGATGCCACGACGGCTTAATCAAATAATAAGCACCGTATTTTTTTTTGGTTTTCATTATTAGGTTTCGCAATATTAACTGAAGTTATATAGTACTCCATTTTAATGATCCATCATAAGTTTTTACTCTATGATATGATCATCAGACCAGACCGGTGATTCTCTATGCTTCACCCATATGGGCGAATACTACACCCACCAATATTCGTAAGATTCAGGTCTTACAGAACAAGATTTTGAGAACTGCGGTCGATGACCCCTGGTTTGTCACTAACAGACTACTCAGAAAGATTTTTTGAGGCTGTAAGCAATAATCCCAATGAGATTATTTCTTCTCTGATTCTTTACGATCATACTGTTTTGAACGAGTACAAGAGGCCTAAAACGGTAGCGTTCTCTGAGGAGACCTACCCGTTTTAGGTTTCTTATACAATTTCACTGCTATTTTTAGCTTTTCTTATGTTTGCCCTTAGGGGCCCACCTAAGGGTGGTTTACTTATATATTTTGTTCTTACTCATGCCAAATAGGCATATCTTTATGATGGAGATGGTTAGGGGTAAAATTATTACCCGGTACATCGAATATGATTATACGATCTACGAGATGTATAGTACTTTTACTGGAAACCAGTAAAATATATTTTTAATAATAATAATTTTAATAATGCCTTACCGAGTGGTTAGCGCGCTAGGCTACTGATCTAAGGGACCTGGGTTCGAGTCCAAGGTAAGGCATGGATGTCTTTTATCTGCTGAGGTCCTGCCATCCTCTCAGACCTTCTGAGACCTTCAGCAGCGCTGTCCAACTAGCGGACCGCGGGCGGCAAACGGCCCACACAAGGATTTTCTGGGTCGCAAACAAAATCAAGTTTTTACTTGAAATTTTAAATAAATATCTGTAATCCACCTTATAATTTTTTGTCAACTTATATTACTTTACTTGATATGCAATCTTCAACTTACTCATTCTATTTGTAATTATTTTTGCATTATTTCAATTTACTCATTCTGTTCTTATTGCCCAACAACTACGGCCACAATGCTCCCATTAAATTTATTAAATATTTGATAAGGTTTAGAAAATTTACATTGTTTGATTATTACTTATAATTTTTCGAATAAACAAAATCAATTTTTGAGGTGACATAAACTGACTTTTCAATTACCTATCCTGTTCTATTCTTTTTTTGGGGGCGGGGGTGGCTCAGTCGGTAGCGCGCCAGGCTCGTAATCTGTAGTTCCCAACTCGTAATCCATTCCAGCTCGTAATCTGTAGTTCCAGGTTCGAGTCCCAGCTGGGTCAGCGTTGAGATTTATCTACGCAAAATTCCCCGCCCTGTCCACGGTCAGTAGGGGACACCGATGGGCTTGGAAAGGCCACCGACAGTCGGATGGGACGTTAAGCCGTGGCCCCGTGTACGGGAGAGCCTTACCCTGTGCACGTTAAAGAACACGCTGTATGTCCTTGACGGGAGACTACCATCTGTCTCCCAACAGCTGTTCCAGTGGGTTACCTCCCCCAACCATCTCTGAGCCTTCGGGGTCCATGTGACCTGGCCATTTAGCCCATGGTGTGCAAAAAAGTGCAGCTCAGAGGTAAAACAACCCAACTCTTACCCCCCCCCCCAACCAGAGGGGCGGGAAAACGCAACTTTTTTTACTTAACAGATAATTGTTTGTTTTTAAAGATAATTTTTTTTTCTTGGGAGTGGGGGGGGGGGGGGGTTAGCCCCTTGTCTAAGTAAGAGTTGGGTCGGACTGTTTTACCTCTGAGCGGCACTTTTTTGCACACCATGGGCTAAATGGCCAGGTCACATGGACCCCGAAGGCTCAGAGAAGGTTAGGTGAGGGGACCCACTGGAATAGCTGTTGGGAGACAGATGGTTGCCTCCCATCAAGGCCATCCAGCGTGTTCTTTAACATACACAGGGTATGACTCTCCCGCACACGGGCCCACGGTTTAACGTCCCATCCGACGGACGGCGGCCTTTCCAAGCCCATCGGTGTCCCCTACTGACCGTGGGCAGCGCGAGGAATTTTGCACAGATAAATCTCAACGCTGACTCAGCTGGTACTCGAACGCGGGAACTACAGATTACGAACCTGGCGCGCTACCGACTGAGCATCCCTAGGAAAAAGAATTCACATTTATTTGCTATATGTCGAATGGTTAGCTTAAAATTTACGCACACTTAAAATACTGTTAAGTGTCATTTTTTTTCTCAGGTATATGTTAAAAAACTAAATATATACCCCCTCAAGCAGCTGCTTGCCACAGAGGTCTGACAGGAACCTGTCAGTTTATATGACATAGTAGAAGGTCTGAGAGGTTGGCAGGACCTCAGCAGAAAAACAACACACACATCCATGCCTTATCCGGGGCTCGAACCCCTTAGATCAGTAGCCAAGCGTGCTAAGCACTCGGCCATGGGACGGCTCCACTTGACATACAGTCGCTCAAAAAAATATCCGACCACTGTAGTTGCTTACAGAATTCACAAAAATATCTGGCAACGATTTTTTTAGATCCCTTAGATCCCCAGGTCCCTTAGATCAGTAGCCAAGCGCGCTAACCACTCGGCCATTGGACGGCTTGGTATATGTTATCCCTTCTTTAAAAGAATTAAAATTGACAACTGCAAGGCATTTTCAACTGTTTAAAGTGTCAAGAACACATCAGGGAAATTAACGACTCCTCAGCATTCAGAATACATATCAGATTAACGGAAACGTGTGGAATGTCCCGGCTCATCGTTCTCCGTTTGCCGTTGCAACTACCAGCGGAAGCTGCCAGAAAATCAGAGTGACATTTTGTTTGTTAGCTTTGCAGCTTACTCAGTAACTCTGCAGCCAAATGCTTACTCTTTCCACATAGGTTACGGTGAAGTGCACCTCATTCAGCATCCACTTTGGGTTGGGTTGTTTTACCTCTGAGCGGCACTTTTTTGAACATCATGGGCTAAAAGGTCAGGACACAAGAATCCCGAAGGCTCGGAGATGGTGGGTGGAGGGGACCCACTGGGAGAGATGTTGGGAGACAGATGGTAGCCTCCCGTCAAGACCAACCAGCGTGTTCTTTAACATTGGGTTGTTTTACCTCTGAGAAGTACTATTTTGCACACCATGGGCTAAATGGACAGGTCACAAGGACCCCGAAGTCTCAGAGAGATTTTGGGGGAGGGGACCCACTGGAACAGCTGTTGGGAGACAGATGGTAGCCTCCCGTCAAGGCCATCCAGCGAGTTCTTTAACATTGAGTTATTTTACATCTGAGCGCCACTTTTTTGGCACACCATGGGCTAAATGGTCAGGTCACATGGACCCCGAAGATTTAGAGAAGGTTGGGGGAGGGGACCCACTGGAACAGCTGTTGGGAGACAGATGGTAGCCAACCGTCAAGGCCATCCAGCGAGTTCTTTAACATTGAGTTGTTTTACCTCTTTAACATTCGAGCGAGTTCAGCGAGTTCTTTAACATTGAGTTGTTTACCTTTTTTGGCACACCATGGGCTAAATGGTCAGGTCACATGGACCCCGAAGATTTAGAGAAGGTTGGGGGAGGGGACCCACTGGAACAGCTGTTGGGAGACAGATGGTAGCCAACCGTCAAGGCCATCCAGCGAGTTCTTTAACATTGAGTTGTTTTACCTCTGAGCGCCACTTTTTTGGCACACCATGGGCTAAATGGTCAGGTCACACGGACCCCGAAGATTTAGAGAAGGTTGGGGGAGGGGACCCACTGGAACAGCTGTTGGGAGACAGATGGTAGCCAACCGTCAAGGCCATCCAGCGTGTTCTTCAACGTGAGCAGAGCATGGCTCTCCCGCACACGGGACCACGGCTTAACATCCCATCCGACGGACGGCGCCCTTTTCAAGCCCTTCGGTGTCCCCTACTGACTGTGGATAGGGAATGGAGTTTTCCGGAGATAAGTCTCAACGCTGACCCAGCTGCGACTCGAACCTGGGAACTGAAGATTATGAGCTTGGCGCGCTACCGACTGAGCCACTCCCGCCCCGCTTGGGGGAAGGGACTGGACAGCTGTTAGGGAATAGATGGTAGCCCCTCGTGTAGGCCATCCAGCGTGTTCTTTAACGTGCATAGAGTTGGGTTGTTCACCTCTGAGTGACACAAAGTGTGGGAAGCCGTATCCTGAGCACGTTAAAGAACACGCTGAATGGCATTGACGGGAGGTTACCATCTGTCTCCCAACAGCTGTTCCAGTGGGTCCCCTCCCCGAACTTTCAGCCTTCGGGGTCTTTGTGACCTGGCAATTTAGCCCATGGTATGCAAAAAAGTGCCACTCAGAGGTAAAACACCCCAATGTGAAAGAACACACTGGATGGCCTTGACGGGAGGCTACCATCTGTCTCCCAACAGCTGTTCCAGTAGGTCCACTCCCCCAACTTTCACTGAGCCTTCGGAGTCCTTGTGACCTGGCCATTTAGCCCATTGTGTGCAAACAAGTTCCGCTCATAGGTAAAACAACCCAATGTTAAAGAACACCCTCGATAGTCTTGACGGGAGGCTACCATCTGGCTCCCAACAGCTTTTTCAGTGGGTCCCCTCCCCCAACCTTCTCTGAGCCTTCGGAGTCCCTGTTACCTGGCCATTTAGCCCATTGTGTGCAAAAAAGTGCCGCTCAGAGGTAAAACAGCCCAAAACAACCCTACCTACACAGGACTAAGCAACTAACAATAAAAAGAAAGAACTAGTCCAGGCATGGCCAACTGTTTTTGCCCCCGGGCCGGATTGGGAAAAAAAATATTTTCACGGGCCGGACGAAATATTAAAATTGAAAAATGTTAAGGAAAACACTTATTTCTTTAAGTAAACAAAATTTTATTATGAAATTTATTTATGAATAATTGTAAGTAAATCAATAGAACAAGTTAACATAATAACTAATGCGACGTGTTGAGGCGGTTTGCATCGCTTATTATTTTTTTATTATCGTTCGTTTTAATACGTCGCTTGAACATCAAATAGATCATATCGAGTACAGATGAGTATAAAAGTTTTTATTCTTCATAACGGAATCTTTTTTAAAAAATATAGAAGTATCGAGAATTAATTCAATTAATTACTAGAAGTTAAATGCTAATATTGAAAAATTGTTCGCGGGCCACATAAATTCATTACGCGGGCCGTATGTTGGCCATGCCTGAACTAGTCAGTCAGTCAAAAAATCTCCAAACCACCGGATACTCGGAGCTTTTCGTCCCTCTCTTCCAGATCGTCAAGAATGGAGCAATTGCCTAAAAGCAAGACCTCACCTTTGTTCAAAGTTCCTTTAAATTCTTTCAAAAAGATCACAACCATGCAGGTTGGGTTGGGTTGTTTTACCTCTGAGCGGCACTTTTTTGCACACCATGGGCTAAATGGCCAGGTCACATGGACCCCGAAGGCTCAGAGAAGGTCGGGGGAGGGGACCCACTGGAACAGCTGTTTGGAGACAGATGGTAGCCTCCCGTCAAGGCCATCCAGCGTGTTCTTTAACGTGCACAGCGTATGGCTCTCTCCCGTACACGAGCAACGGCTTAACGTCGCATCCGACGGACGGCGGTCTTTCCAAGCCCATCGGTGTTCCCTACTGATCGTGGGCAGGGCGGGGAATTTTGAGGAGATAAATCTCAACGTTGACCCAGTTGGGACTCGAACCTGGGAACTACAGATTACGAGCCTGGCGCGCTACCGACTGAGCCACCCCAGCCCACAACCATGCAAAAACTTCAAAGTTTCTTGAAAGCAAAATCTTCTAAAAGAAGGTTCTTTTTGGCCTAATAGACTTTTAAGACTCAATTCAGTAATATCTTTCTTTTTAGCCTGTTTATTAATTCTCTCTTCTGATTTTCATATTTTTCACAATCAAGAACTATTTATGTGATTCAATTCAATTTCTATCTACTAAAATTCTACTGGTTGCTAGTTATCGTTAAAATTTTGGTAATTAATCTTTAAATTATCGATAATAATAAAAAATCGTAAAGAATAAACATTTCGTTTTACTCTATTTAAAGCTAAACAACTTGCAGTTAGGTTTTACACAAACATTGGAAACATTTCACAATTTAATTGGGGGCGGGGGTGGCTCAGTCGGTAGCGCGCCAGGCTCGTAATCTGTAGTTCCCAGATTCGAGTCCCAGCTGGGTCAGCGTTGATATTTATCTCCGCAAAATTCCCCGCCCTGCCCACGGTCAGTAGGGGACACCGATGGGCTTGGAAAGGCCGCCGTCCGTCGGATGGGACGTTAAGCCGTGGCCCCGTGTGCGGGAGAGCCATACCCTGTGCACGTTAAAGAACACGCTGGATGGCCTTGACGGGAGGCTACCATCTGTCTCCCAACAGCTGTTCCAGTGGGTCCCCTCCCCCAACCTTCTCTGAGCCTTCGGGGTCCCTGTGACCTGGCCATTTAGCCCATGGTGTGCAAAAAAGTGCCGCTCAGAGGTAAAACAACCCAACGTTAAAGAACACGCTGGATGGCCTTGACGGGAGGCTACCATCTGTCTCTCAACAGCTGTTCCAGTGGGTCCCCTCCCCCAACCTTCTCTGAGCCTTCGGGGTCCATGTGACCTGGCCATTTAGCCCATGGTGTGCAAAAAAGTGCCGCTCAGAGGTAAAACAACCCAACATTAAAGAACACGCTGGATGGCCTTGACGGGAGGCTACCATCTGTCTCTCAACAGCTGTTCCAGTGGGTCCCCTCCCCCAACCTTCTCTGAGCCTTCCGGGTCCCTGTGACCTGGCCATTTAGCCCATGGTGTGCAAAAAAGTGCCGCTCAGAGGTGAAACAACCCAACATTAAAGAACATGCTGGATGGCCTTGACGGGAGGCTACCATCTGTCTCCCAACAGCTGTTCCAGTGGGTCCCCTCCCCCAACCTTCTCTGAGCCTTCGGGGTCCCTGTGACCTGGCCATTTAGCCCATGGTGTGCAAAAAAGTGCCGCTCAGAGGTAAAACAACCCAACCCAAAACATTTAATTTCCCCGATTTTTTTTTTTTCAAGCCAATTATTAGGTGTCCATATTTAATCCCAACCAAAATGAAATCCATCCTCTTTCCGTTAAAATAAAATTCATAACTCAGCACAACTCCAGTGGAGAAAAACAAAAAACTACCAGTCGCCAAAATCGACTTCTCTCCGACGGGAAACAGCAGAATAAAGACAGGAATAAAAATAAAAGCCTTCAGCACATGTTGACTTCTTGGTCTGTTATGAGAGAAGTTTGGAAATAGAGGCTCTATCTTTCTCTGTTTGGCTTACTTAGTCCGACTACTAGCAATCCATCTCTCGTGGGGTAAACGTTGGCTTCCAATTCAGGAAAACAAAGATTCCGTTGTTGGAAGAATTGATCCATTCCATCTCTCTCCCCCACCTCTTTTCTACAGGGGGGGGGGGGGAGAGAACTAGGGGAATAGGGTTGGAAGATGCAGGCATCCCTATCCCTTCATCTTGAGAGAAGGGAGAAATTGTGTTATTTGAAGTGTCGAGTTTCACAGACTATACAGGAAACTGTGTGTACCGTTTAAATGTACAGACACGGGTGTGTATGTGTGGGAAAAATGGTTGCTCGGGTTGACTGATTGTTGTTTCAGAGTGTGGACAACACGTTCAAACAGAGTGCTTTTGGCTGTGTCAGCAAGGGATTTGGGGTACAATCCTTATCACAACGTTTACCCCCCCCCCCCACTCACACTTTTACTAGGATTCATGTATTTTTGCTCTTCCTGAAAGCAACCAGTCACTTTTCTTATTTGTCTAATATTACCCATCACATAGCGAGTAGACCACCCAGTACTTGTCATTTTTGGGGCTGGGTGGCTCAGTCGGTAGCGCGCCAGGCTCGTAATCTGTAGTTCCCAGGTTCGAGTCCCAGCTAGGTCAGCGTTGAGAGTTGAGATTTATCTACGCAAAACTCCCCTGACAACGGTCAGTAGGGGTGACCGATGGGCTTGAAAAGGCCGCCGTCCGTCGGATGGGACGTTAAGCCGTGGCCCCGTGTGCGTGACAGCCATACTCTGTGCACGTTAAAGAACACGCTGGATGGCTTTGACGGGAGGCTACCGTCTGTTTCCCAACAGCTGTTCCAGTGGGTCCCCTCCCCCAACCTTCTCTGAGCCTTCGGGGTCCTTGTGGCCTGGCCATTTAGCCCATGGTGTGCAAAAAAGTGTCGCTCAGAGGCAAAACACCCCAATGTTAAAGAACACGCTGGATGGCCTTGACGGGAGGCTACCATCTGTCTCCCAACAGCTGTTCCAGTGGGTCCCCTCCCCCAACCTTCTCTGAGCCTTCGGGGTCAATGTGACCTGGCCATTTAGCCCATGGTGTGCAAAAAAGTGCCGCTCAGAGGTAAAACAATCCAATCCAATCCCCCACACACACTTTTACTAGGATTCATGTATTTTTGCTCTTCCTGAAAGCAACCAGTCACTTTTCTTATTTGTCTAATATTACCCATCACATAGCGGGTAGACCACCCAGTACTTTTCATTTTTGGGGCTGGGTGGCTCAGTCGGTAGCGCGCCAGGTTCGTAATCTGTAGTTCCCAGGTTCGAGTCCCAGCTAGACACGGGTGGGTATGTGTGGGGAAAATGGTTGCTCGGGTTGACTGATAGTTGTTTCAGAGCGTGGACAACACGTTCAAACAGAGTGCTTTTGAGTGTGTCAGCAAGGGATTTGGGGTACAATCCTTATCACAACGTTCAGGCCCCCCTCCCCCCCCCACACACTTTTACTAGGATTCATGTATTTTTGCTCTTCCTGAGAGCAACCAGTCATTTTTCTTATTTGTCTAATATTGCCCATCACATAGACCACCCAGTACTTTTCATTTTTGGGGCTGGGTGGCTCAGTCGGTAGCGCGCCAGGTTCGTAATCTGTAGTTCCCAGGTTGGAGTCCCAGCTAGGTCAGCGTTGAGATTTATCTGCGCAAAATTCCCCACCGTGACAACGGTCAGTAGGGGACACCGATGGGCTTGGAAAGTCCGTCGGTTGAGAAGTTAAGCCATGGCCCCGTGTGCGGGAGATTCATATCCTGTGCAAGTTAAAGAACACACTGGATGGCCTTGACGGGAGGCTACCATCTGTCTCCCAACAGTCGTTCCAGTGGGTCCACTCCCCCAACCTTCTCTGAGCCTTCGGGGTCCTTGTGACCTGGCCATTTAGCCCATGGTGTGCAAAATAGGGCCGCTCAGAGGTAAAATAACCAACCAACCAACCCAGGTTCGAGTCCCAGCTGGGTCAGCGTTGAGATTTATCTCCGCAAAACTCCCCGCCCTGCCAACGGTCAGTAGGGGACACCGCTGGGCTTGGTAAGGGCTGCCGTCCGTCGGATGGGACGTTAAGCCATGCACAATCAAAAGCACTCTGAACGTGTTAGCCTTTGAGAATGGGGAGTCCTCAGCAGAAAACAACACGAATATCCATGCCTTACCCGGAGTTCGAACCCAGATCCGTTTGTTTAGTAGCCAAACGCGCTAACCACTCGGCCAAGAGATGGCCAGTTGGGTTGGGTTGTTTTACCTCTGAGCGGCACTTTTTTGCCCACCATGGGCTAAATGGCCAGGTCACATGGACCCCGAAGGCTCAGAGAATGTTGGGGGAGGGGACCCACTGGATCAGCTGTTGGGAGACAGATGGTAGTCTCCCGTCAAGGCCATCCAGCGTGTTCTTCAATGTGCACAGGGTATGGTTCTTCCGCACACGGAACCACGGCTTAACGTCCCATCCGACGGACGTCGGCCTTACAAAGCCCATCGGTGTCCCCTACTCGCCGTGGACAGGGCGGGGAATTTTTGCGGAGATAAATCTCAACGCTGACTCAGCTGGGACTCGAACCTGAGAACTACAGATTACGAGGCTGGCGCGCTACCGATTGAGCCACCCCCGCCCCGATGGCCAGTTGTATTTAGCCTATATAATAACAGTCTACAAAGTAAAACTTGTTGTTAAAACTGAGACAAAACACAGTTTGAAAAAGTCCGAAAAATTCAGTCCAGAAAAGTGATCTCGCTTCCGATTCAAAACAAGCTTCTTTTCTTAAAATGTCGCCAACGCAGATTGCATTGAAATATTAAAATGGCAAGAATATAATTTTAGCGAAAGAATATAAAAAATAACTTGCTAAAGATGACGATTTTTATTAATAAAGGAATTTACTATTATCTATTTATTATTGTAAATAAATGATATCAATTGAATCGGTATGGTCTAAAACCGCATCGTGCAAATCGAAACCAGTTCCATTTTTTTTTTATCATGTAAACAGAGTACCGTGTAAATTGAGGTTTTCGGTTGTTTCCTCTGAGCGGCACTTTTTTGCACACCATGGGCTAAATGGTCAGGTCACAATTACCCCGAAGGCTCAGAGAAGGTTGGGGAGGGGACCTACTAGAATAGCTGTTGGGAGACAGATGGTAGTCTCCCGTCAAGGCCATCCAGTGCGTTTTTCACCATTGGGTTGTTTTACCTCTGAGAGCCACTTTTTAGAACACCATGGGTTAAATGGCCAGATCGCAAGGACCCCGAAGGGGTCAGAGAAGGTTGGGGGAGGGGACAAATTGGAACGGCTGTTGGGAAACTGATGGTAGTTTCCCGTCAAGGCCATCCAGTGTGTTCTTTACCATTGGGTTGTTTTGCCTCCGAGCGGCACTTTTTTGCACACCATGGGTTAAATGGCCAGGTCACAAGGACTCTTAAGGGGTCAGAGTAGGTAGGGGGAAGGGACCCACTGGAACAACTGTTGGGAGACAGATGGTAGTTTCTCGTAAAAGCCATCCAGTGCGTTCTTTACCATTGGGTTGTTTTACCTCTGAGTGGTACTTTTTGGCACACCATGGGCTAAATGGCCAGGTCACAAAGACCCCGAAGGCTCAGAGAATGTTCAGGGAGGGGACCCACTGGAACAGCTGTTGGGAGACAGATGGTAGCCTCCTGTCAAGGCCATCTAGTGCGTTCTTTAACATGCACATGATATGGCTCTCCCTCACAGGGAGCTATGGCTTAACGTCCCATCCGACGGACGGCGGCCTTTCCAAGCCCATCGGTGTCCCCTATTGACCGTGGGCAGAGCGAAGAATTTAGCGGAGAAAAATCTCAACGCTGTGATTTGAACCTGGGAACTACAGATTACGAGCCTGGCGCGCTACCAAATGGGCTACCCCCGCCCCGTAAATTGAGGCACAGATATATGAAGAGTAACAGGTGTTATAATACATTATTTATATATTTTGTATGTTTTATAAGTAAACAGGTGATTTGATTAAGGTTCTCTGTCATGATATTAAACTAATAGATTTTTAATTTTTATAAAATTTAATTTATTTTAGTATATTTGATAATATTTTAAATAATAATGGTAAAAAACTAATAATAATTCTTTTTGTATTAATTATGTTATTTTATGTTATTCTAGTAATAAGTAGATCATCATCATCATCATCATCCTCAAGCAGCCATTGGCTACGGAGGTCCAACCAGACCGTTCAATTTAGTTCTCCAAGCAAGTCTATCCTGGGCTACATCTACTGCATCTGGCCACTGCACACCAATTCTAACAAGGTCCTGTTTGACATTGTCTGCCCACCGCATCCTAGGTCTCCCCTTCTTTCTGAGGCCTTTAGGCACACTATTAATAACCCTATTCGCCAATCTATAATTATTCATACGGGCAACATGGCCAAACCAACGGAGTCTCTCTCTGCACAATATGCTGCTTAAAGGAGGTTGCAAACTCCTTTGCCTAATCTCATCATTAGTTACAAAGTTGAACCACCTAATACCCAAGATACTGCGTAAGCATCTGGAATCAAAAGCATCTAGTTTCCTGTTATCTTGTTTACAAAGTGTCCAAGTTTCACTACCATAACTAACCCTAGAAAGAACCAAACTATTATACAGTCTAATTTTAGTCTTTAGGTGTATACGCCTATTTCTCCACACTCTCCATAGAATCTTAAAAGTCCCGGCAGCAATCCCTATTCGTCTGTTAATCTCATGCCGCACATTACCATTATCTGTTACATAGCTCCCAAGGTAATTAAACTGTGACACCTGCTCAAGACTGCAAGCATTCAGATTAACTGAATCATAGCCTGCCTGACCAATTTTCATCACTTTAGTTTTCTCTCTGTTTATAACCAAACCTACTCTACTACCAGTCTCATCAACAGCTCGAATGAAAGAGTTCATCTCATCAAGAGCTCGAATGAAAGAGTTCATCTCATCAACATCATTTGCCAAAAGGACTAAATCATCAGCATAATCTAAATCAGAAATTTTCGTATCTCCAGTCCATTTAAGCCCAAAATCTTTCCCTTGAAGTGAATTTCGCATAACCTAATCAATAACCAAGCTAAAGAGAAAAGGAGACAAAATGCACCCTTGTCGAACACCAGAAGTAATGCTAAACCAATTGCTACAAGCCTTACCAACTCTTACACACGACTCAGTGTTATTACAGAGAGCTTTCATAACGTTAACTAACTTGTCTGGTATACCATATGATTTCACAATCAACCACAAATTATGACGATCAACAGAGTCGAAAGCCGTTTTGAAATCAACAAAGCTAGCAACCAAAGGTTTCTGAAACTCTAAACATTTCTCAGGAATCTGCCTAAGTGAAAATATCTGATCCACACATCCCCTACCACTTCTGAATCCACATTGCTCATCACGCAATTGACTGTCAATCAGATTCTTAATTCTATTAAGCACAATCATGGAAAGAACTTTACCTGGAACAGAGAATAGGCTGATACCCCTATAGTTATCACAAGAACTGCGATCACCTTTTTTTAAAAAAAGGGAAAATAATTTCTCTGGTAAAATCTTTAGGAACCATTCCTTTAGCATAAATGATATTCAAAATTTCAGTCATTCATGTGGTACCTGAAACATGGATGACTCCAGCACTAAGCATTTCCGTAGTAATTTTATCTAGTTTTGGGTTTAAGTATGCAGTTTAAGTTTAGAAACAGTCAAAATAACTTCAAACTGTGATATAGGGCCAACATTAAAGCCATCAATGCATCTACCATCATTACAAACAATTGAAGTAGAACTAACCACACTGTTTAGAACATCACTGAAATGCTCAGCCCATATAGCCATGACAGAAACTTCATCTTCTATAACCTTACCTTGTTTATCCTTCAATCCCTGTATACCTGTCCGTTTTTCTACCACATAAAACATTAACTATCTGGTACAGCTCTCTGCTGTTGCGCTGTCTAACTGCTTCCTCAGCTTTGTCAGCCAAACCATCAAGCCAAAGATTCTTATCAGCAGCTAACTAATCCTTTACACGTTTATTAAGCTCTCTGTAATGCTTTCTATTAGGACTAGTAGTGTATTGATTAAGGACATTCCTGCAGTTCTTTTTTTCTGAAATGAGCTCAAGTGCCTTAGCACTGAAATAATTCTGTCTCTTCTGCTCCTTTTTTCCTAAAAGAGTACTG
The DNA here is from genome assembly GCA_038380435.1 of Ryuthela nishihirai. NCBI lineage: Eukaryota > Metazoa > Arthropoda > Arachnida > Araneae > Heptathelidae > Ryuthela > Ryuthela nishihirai. The sequence goes on from JAWZYU010000055.1 coordinate 2,291,974, forward strand.
TCAGTTTCCAAAAAAGCCTGTTTAAAATGATCCCATTCTTCCTCAACTTCAATAGTAAGCAAACCATGATTGTCATAATGACTAAGTAACCTATCATGGTAAGCTTTGGATATTAACTGGATCTTTCAGAGCTTCAGTATTAAAACTAAATTTTTTAACCCTAGCACAACACTTTTTAAGTTTAAGTTGCAACACACTTTTAACAAGGTAATGATCAGATCCAATTTCAGCTCCCCTATATGCCCTGGTATTCCTAACAGAACTAGCCCATTTGCTGTTAATTAATATGTAATCAATCATATTCTTATGCAGCCCATCAGGTGAAACCCATGTGTACTTATGTATGTCGCAGTGTTTGTAATAAGTGTTAGTTATTCTGAATCCATTATGTTTACTTACCTGTAGGAGATGTTGCCCATTGCCATTGCAGCTACCAATACCAAAAGGGCCTATTACTCCTCCCCAAAGGTCAGAGTCAGTACCAACTTTGGCATTGAAGTCACCAAGAACAAGGGTAATATCTCCTTTCTTGGCAGAATTCAAAATATCCTGAAGTTGTTCATAAAACCTATCCTTCTCATCCTCATCGGCATCCTCAGTGGGGGCATAACAGCAGATAACATTCAAGTCTTTAACGCTTGTCTGAAATTTTGCTGTAAGAAACCTTTCATTAATGCACTCATATCCTAGAAGAGCATCGCTAGCGTGTCTGCTGAGAAGCAGACCCACGCCTTGGTGATGCTTATTGTCGTCCCTCCCTGAAAAGAGAAATTTAAGATTATTTTTAAGAATCTGACCTTTATCAGTCCATCTGGTCTCTTGCAAGCCGAGAATATCTAAATTGTAACGGTGGAATTCTTGTGTGAGGACATCAAGAGAAAAAGCTCTGTGCAGAGTCCTCACATTCCAACTACCTATGGAGAGAAAATGGTTAGTGGGATGTTTAAAGAAACTATGTTTATTGAGAGAGGGAATGCCGGCAATATCAAACTGCCCCCTAATCGCAGACATGGGGCAAAGACCCGTTCCCCCACTACTAAAGGCTGAAGCCATCTACACTGGAAGACTTCTTCCAATGTAGAATTTGACGATGCCAATAGAAGCAAAGAGTTCAGGTGCCTGCGATGACTTCTGCTCAGGATTATCCACCAGCTGATCAACATATCCTGTGAATCTATTCACTTGGGGCTGTCAACCCACAAACAAACAGAAAACACAGCGGAAGATTTTCCCTCCACAGAAGCCCACCAGTGCAGCAAAATCAGGATCCATAATCAAGCTCAGAGCCACATATCTGTCCAGTCCAGTAGGTTTATATGGTCAGCACCAGGACCCTGTGTGGTTGACCACTCCTCAGCAGGATAGAAAAAAAGAAAAGTAGCCATAGTTGTCCAGATCAGTAGGCCACACTAATCTGGCAGCCCTCCCCTTCCGTTCACTTCCACAAGAGAGTATCTCTTTTGAAAGGTACTAACGGTCAGCACCACGAGAAGGCGGGGTCGGACATTAGGTGCTGGCCTGGCCGGTTCTATGCATCATCACAGGGGATTGGTGCATAGCTCTCCTTCCAGTGACTACCTAGCTACCATTTACAAGCCTAATAATAATAAATATGTTATTTTATTTCACGTTATTCTAAATAGCAGCTTTTAATAAAACTGCAGATAGATGAATTCACCTAAAAATTTACCCATATATTTCCTTCCTTTTATTCAACTGGTGTTCGGGCCCGGTGATCTAGGTGGCGCTGTGCAGACCTTGGTCCTAGATCAGTAATGGCGAACCTATGACCTGCGTGTCAGCACTGACACACTTGAGGGTTTCAGGTGATACAATGGACGCAGTGTATTGGATGTTGAAAAATATTGGCATTTTGATGAAAAAACGTTTTAAGTTTACGTTTTCTTTCTTAATCATTATGGGTTGAGTTGTTTTACCTCTGAGCGGCACTTTTTTGCACACCATGGGCTAAATGGCCAGGTCACATGGACCCCGAAGGCTCAGAGAAGGTTGGGGGAGGGAACCCACTGGAATAGCTGTTGGGAGACAGATGGTAGCCTCCCATCGAGGCCATCCAGCGTGTTCTTTAACGTGCACAGGGTAAGACTCTCTCGCACACGGGCCCACGGTTTAACGTCCCATCCGACGGACGGCGGCCTTTCCAAGTCCATCGGTGTCCCCTACTGGCCGTGGGCAGGGCGGGGAATTTTGCACAGATAAATCTCAACGCTGACTCAGCTGGAACTCGAACGCGGGAACTACAGATTAGGAGCCTGGCGCGCTACCGACTGAGCCACCCCCGCCCCTCTTAATCATTATAATTTCTGCATAGTCATATGATATTATAAAAACTTTTAAAAATTATTATCAATATTATACGATACAACTTATAAATACGTGCTTTATATATTATAAACTTAAAGTTTTCAATTGACTTCTGTGTGAAATTCGTTCATGCATGCATTCCAAGTCTCTCGACTGAGTAATACAAGTTCTAAACATATTTTAAAACCACTTTAGGTTGGGTTGTTTTACCTCTGAGCGGCACTTTTTTGCACACCATGGGCTAAATGGCCAGGTCACAAGGACCCCGAAGGCTCAGAGAAAGTTGGGGGAGGGGACCCACTGGAACAGCTGTTGGGAGACAGATGGTAGCCTCCCGTCAAGGCCATCCAGCGTGTTCTTTAACGTGCACAGGGTATGGCTCTCCCACACACGGGGCCATGGCTTAACGTCCCATCCGACGGACGGCGGCCTTTCCAAGCCCATCAGTGTCCCCTACTGACCGTGGACAGGGCGGGGAATTTTGCGGAGATAAATCTCAACGCTGACCCAGCTGGGACTCGAACCTGGGAACTACAGATTACGAGCCTGGCGCGCTACCGACTGAGCCACCCCCGCCCCTTAAAACCACTTTAACAGAAAATATAATTGGCAGCATTGAATATTGATTTTACCCGTTAATCAATCTGGCAACACTGCTGAAAGACGTAGTGGTAGTCTTGCATCGTCTGCCACTTGAGTAATTTGAGGTGATGGTGTGTAATTCATTTCCAGTAATTGTTACTTCTTATTAATTATTACTGCTTAATTACCGCTGAATATAATTGTTGTGCTCTTATTTAATTTTTGTACCCTTTTACAATGGTTTAGCCGTCCCGTGGCCGAATGGTTAGCACGCTTGGCTACTGATCTAAGGGACCTGGGTTCGAGCTCCGGATTATACATGGATGTGTGTGTTGTTTTTCTGCTGAGGTCCTGCCATCCTCTCAGACCATCTACTATGGCATATAAACTGACAGACCTCTGTGGCAAGCAGCTGCTTGAGGGGGTATTTATTATTTACTATTTATTTACAATTGCAGCTAGCACTAATAAAAAAACTAAAATTATCACAGAAAGGAAGTGGAAGAAATTTCCAAGATGTCTGGACTGAATAATATGGTGTTACTGATTGAGGGGCGGGGGTGGCTCAGTCGGTAGCGCGCCAGGCTCGTAATCTGTAGTTCCCAGGTTCGGGTCCCAGCTGGGTCAGCGTTGAGATTTATCTCCGCAAAATTCCCCGCCCTGCCCACGGTCAGTAAGGGACACCGATGGGCTTGGAAAGGCCGCCGTCCGTCGTATGGGACGTTAAGCCGTGGCCCCGTGTGCGGGAGAGCCATACCCTGTGCACGTTAAAGAACACGCTGGATGGTCTTGACGGGAGGCTACCATCTGTCTCCCAACAGCTGTTCCAGTGGGTCCCCTCCCCCAACCTTCTCTGAGCCTTCGGGGTCCATGTTACCTGGCCATTTAGCCCATGGTGTGCAAAAAAGTGCCGCTCAGAGGTAAAACAACCCAACCCAGTAGAGGTAGTGCTTTAAGCGGAACTTCTGGGTCTTGTCATTAAGTATAGTTACCTGGGACCTAGGAACTGGAGAATCCTGGTGCGCTACCAACTGAGCTACCTACACCCCAGTTAACATAATGAAAGCTCTCTATAATAATACTGAGTCATATGTAAGGGTTTGTAAGGTTGTAGCAATTGGTTTAACAATGATGGTGGAGTTTGACAAGGATGCACACTGTGTCCTTTCCTCTTAAGTTTCGTTTGGGCGTCTCAGTCGGTAGCGCGCCAGGCTCGTAATCTGTAGTTCCCAGGTTCGAGTCCCAGTTGGGTCAGCGTTGAGATTTATCTCTGCAAAATTTCCCCCGCCCTGCCCACGGTCAGTAGGGGACACCGATGGCCTTGGAAAGGCCACCGTCCGTCGGATGGGACGTTAAGCCGTGTCCCCGTGTGAGGGAGAGACATACCCTGTGCACATTAAAGAACACGCTGGATGATCTTGACGGGAGGCTACCATCTGTCTCCCAACAGCTGTTCCAGTGGGTCACCTCCCCCAACCTTCTCTGAGTCTTCGGGGTCCGTGTGACCTGGCCATTTAGCCCATGGTGTGCAAAAAAGTGCCACTCAGAGGTAAAACAACCCAATGTTAAAGAACACGCTGGATGGCCTTGACGGGAGGTTACCATCTGTCTCCCAACAGCTGTTCCAGTGGGTCCCATCCCCCAACCTTCTCTGAGCCTTCGGGGTCCATGTAACCTGGCCATTTAGCCCATGGTGTGCAAAAAAGTGCCGCTCAGAGGTAAAACAACGTTAAAGAACACGCTGGATTGCCTTGACGGGAGGCTACCATCTGTCTCCCAACAGCTGTTCCAGTGGGTCCTCTCCCCCAACCCTTCTCTGAGCCTTGGGTCCATGTGACCTGGCATTTAGCCCATGGTGTGCAAAAAAGTGCCGCTCAGAGGTAAAACAACCCAACCCAAGTTACTGATTGAAGCGATAAAGTTCTCTTTAAATTGTGTGTTGAGCTATCTGTGAGTAGAACTTGGAATGTAAGAAGACATTTTGGAACTAAGCATAAATGAGTCCTAGAAAAAGTTTTGAAGAATGCAAACATCTAAAACTGGCAGAATCACAATCAGAGACTTTAATTAAATTTGTTTCAGGACCTTCAATTTTAGTAGCCGCAAGTTATTTCACTTTCTATTGTTGAACATGGGAAACCACTTATTGATGGTGATTATATTAAAGAAATTTTCGTAAGGTGTGCACCATTTTTATTTGAGGTTGGGTTGTTTTTACCTCTGAGCGGCACTTTTTTGCACACCATGGGCTAAATGGCCAGGTCACAAGGACCCCGAAGGCTCAGAGAAGGTTGGGGGAGGGGACCCACTGGAACAGCTGTTGGGAGACAGATGGTAGCCTCCCGTCAAGGCCATCCAGCGTGTTCTTTAACATTGGGTTGTTTTACCTCTGAGTGGCACTTTTTTGCACACCATGGGCTAAATGGCCAGGTCACACGGACCCCGAAGACTCAGAGAAGGTTGGGGGAGGGGACCCACTGGAGCAGCTGTTGGGAGACAGATGGTAGCCTCCCGTCAAGGCCGTCCAGCGTGTTCTTTAACTTTGGATTGTTTTACCTCTGAGCGGCACTTTTTTGCACACCATGGGCTAAATGGCCAGGTCACAAGGACCCCGAAGGCTCAGAGAAGGTTGGGGGAGGGGACCCACTGGAACAGCTGTTGCGAGACAGATGGTAGCATCCCGTCAAGGCCGTCCAGCGTGTTCTTTAACGTTGGATTGTTTTACCTCTGAGCGGCACTTTTTTGCACACCGTGGGCTAAATGGCCAGGTCACATGGACCCCGAAGACTCAGAGAAGGTTGGGGGAGGGGACCCACTGGAACAGCTGTTGGGAGACAGATGGTAGCCTCCCGTCAAGGCCATCCAGCGTGTTCTTTAACGTTGGATTGTTTTACCTCTGAGCGGCACTTTTTTGCACACCGTGGGCTAAATGGCCAGGTCACATGGACCCCGAAGACTCAGAGAAGGTTGGGGGAGGGGACCCACTGGAACAGCTGTTGGAAGACAGATGGTAGCCTCCCGTCAAGGCCATCCAGCGTGTTCTTTAACGTTGGATTGTTTTACCTCTGAGCGGCACTTTTTTGCACACCATGGGCTAAATGGCCAGGTCACATGGACCCCGAAGAGTCAGAGAAGGTTGGGGGAGGGGACCCACTGGAACAGCTGTTGGGAGACAGATGATAGTCTCCCGTCAATATTATCCAGCGTGTTCTTTAATGTGCACAGGGTATGTCTCTCCCTCATACGGGGCCACGGCTTAACGCCCCATCCGACGGACGGCGGCGTTTCCAAGCCCATCGGTGTCCCCTACTGACCGTGGGCAGGGCGGGGAATTTTTGCGGAGAGAAATCTCAACGCTGAACCAGCTGGGACTCGAACCTGGGAACTACAGATTACGAGCCTGGCGCGCTACCGACTGAGCCACTCCCGCCCCCCAAAAATCATGCAACATATCAACCAATTTATCAACCAATTTATAAGACAACAACACAACAACATATCAACTAATTTATCGAAGTTCTAAAGTCAGTATCTGAGCAGTTTTCTTCTAGATTTGAGCAATTTCGAATGTTGGAACAAACAATCCAATTCATAAAGTATCCTGATGAAACAGAATTCATGGATCTTAAATTAGATGGCTTTGAGTGGTTGGGTTTAAAAGATCTGGAAATGCAACTAGCCGACTTCCAGGGTAATCCTATCTGGAAGAGAGAGTTTATTGCTTTTAGAAATGAATTAGAACTTGAGCGGGAACGTCTGCATGATAACGCCTGTAAAAATTCAGACTGTGAAATTCTAAGCATGTGGAATAGCTTTCGTGAAAACTTTTATGCTCTAAAAATCTTTGCTAAAGCTCTTCAAACAATTTTCTCTTCTACATAGGGGCGGCGGTGGCTCAGTCGGTAGCGCGTCAGACTCGTAATCTGTAGTTCCCAGGTTCGAGTCCCAGCTGGGTCAGCGTTGAGATTTATCTCCGCAAAATTCCCCGCCCTGCCCACGGTCAATAGGGGACACTGATGGGCTTGGAAAGGCCGCCGTCCGTCGGATGGGACGTTAAGCCGTGGTCCCGTGTGCGGGAGAGCCATAAAGAACACGCTGGTTGGCCTTGACGGGAGGCTACCATCTGTCTCCCAACAGCTGATCCAGTGGGTCCCCTCCCCCAACCTTCTCTGAGCCTTCGGGGTCCATGTGACCTGGCCATTTAGCCCATGGCGTGCTTTTTTGCACACGCTCAGAGGGTATGTCTCTCATCAGTTGTCGCTCAGAGGTAAAACAACCCAACTCCTTTGAAACTCTATTTTCTGCCTTGAATAATATCAAATCGAAAGGGAGAAATAGATTCAGCAATGATTTGAGCGCTACCTGTGTAGCATTAAAACGTACACACTATAGCCCTTCTATACGTAGAGCCAATCTATAAAATCTTAGCAGTAGCTATACATTTTAAAAAATTTCGTATTTAATTCTAAAATATTCATAAATATTTCGGTACACTAATCATTCTACAGTCGCTCAAAAAAGTATCCGAACACTATGGTTGATTACAGAATTCAGAAAAAATATCTGGCAACGATTTTTTTAGAAATTACTGGTTTGGCAACCTTCGTGCCACGTGTTACAGAATTCAGGAAAAATATCTGCAGCGTGTACAGCAACTGTACACGCTCCAGTTACCGTTCAAAGTAAACTGGAGCGTGTGCAGTTACTGCACACGCTCCAGTTTGCTGTGAACGGTAACTGCACACGCTGAATATTTCCGTGAGTGAGCCCACACGATCCAGGTCTTTGTGAGCTCATACGATCCAATGTGCTGTGAACATTAACTGCAACCGCTCCAGTTTGCTGTGAACGGTAACTACACACGCTCCATATTCATTGCATTATATATTCATACGCATTATATATATTAAAAAAAGTATCCGAACACTATGGTTGATTACAGAATTCAGAAAAAATATCTGGCAACGATGTTTTTTAGAAATTAGTGATCTGGCAACCTTCGTGTCACGTGATTACAGAATTCAGGAAAAATATCTGGAGCGTGTACAGCAACTGTACACGCTCCAGTTACCGTTCACAGCAAAATGGAGCGTGTGCAGTTACTGCACACGCTCCAGTTTGCTGTGAACGGTAACTGCACACGCTCAATATTTCCGTGAGTGAGCCCACACGATCTAGTATCAAAATAATATGACCACCTACAGTCGCTCAAAAAAGTATCCGAACACTAGGGTTGATTACAGAATTCAGAAAAAATATCTGGAAACGATTTTTTTAGAAATTAGTGATCTGGCAACCTTCGTGTCACAGGTTGCCAGATCACTAATTTCTAAAAAAATCGTTGCGAGTCATTTTTTCTGAATTCTGTAAACAACCCTAGTGTTCGGATACTTTTTTGAGCGACTGTACAAGGTAAGGTTTTTTTTAATAAAATAATGGTATTCAAATTTTCTCGTTTTACACGTAGGAAAGAAGAAAAGGGGTTGTTTTCATTGCCCACAACATTCCCCACGTCTCTTCCACTTGACATAAAAAAAAAAAATAAATCCCCCTCAAGCAGCTGCTTGCCACAGAGGTCTGTCAGTTTATATGCCATAGTAGAAGGTCTGAGAGGATGGCAGGACCTCAGCAGAAAAACAACACACACACATCCATGCCTTACCCGGGGCTCGAACCCAGATCCCCTTAGATCAGTAGCCAAGCGTGCTAAGCACTCGGCCATGGGACGGCTCCACTTGACATACAGTCGCTCAAAAAAATATCCGACCACTGTAGTTGCTTACAGAATTCACAAAAATATCTGGCAACGATTTTTTTAGAAATTAGTGATCTGGCAACCTTCGTGTCACGTGACACGAAGGTTGCCAGATCACTAATTTTCTGAATTCTGTAATCAACCGTAGTGTTCGGATATTTTTTTGAGCGACTGTACAAGTTGTTACGTTGGCCCACGCTTTCCAAGGGTATAGTAGAACAATTCTTCGCATATCCCCCCCCCTCCTCCCTCTTTTGGGGTGAGGAGATTTGGGTTGGGTTGTTTTACCTCTGAGCGGCACTTTTTTGCACAACATTGGCTAAATGGCCAGTTCACAATGACCCCGAAGGCTCAGAGAAGGTTGGGAGAGGGGACCCATTGGAACAGTTGTTAGGAGACAGATGGTAGCCTCCCGTCAAGGCCATCCAGCGTGTTCTTTAACATTGTGTTATTTTACCTCTGAGCGGCACTTTTTTGCACACCATGGGCTAAATGGCCAGGTCACAAGGACCCCGAAGGCTCAGAGAAGGTTGGGGGAGGGGACCCACTGGAACAGCTGTTGGGAGATAGATGGTAGCCTCCCGTCAAGGCCATGCAGCATGTTCTTTAACATTGGGTTGCTTTAACTCTGAGCGGCACTTTCTTTTGCACACCATGGGCTAAATGGCCTGGTCACAAGGACCCTGAAGGCTCGGAGAAGGTTGGGGCAGGGGACCCACTGGAACAGCTGTTGGGAGACAGATGGTAGCCTCCCGTCAAGGCCATCCAGCTTGTTCTTTAACGTGCACAGGGTATGGCTCTGCCTCTCACGAGGCCACGGCTTAACGTCCCATCCGACGGACAGCGGCCTTTCCAAGACCATCATTGTCCTCTACTGACCGTGGGCACGCGGGAATTTTGTGGAGATAAATCTCGCTGGCCCAGCTGGGATTCGAATCTGGGAACGGCAGATTACGAGTCTGGCGCGCTACCGACTGAGCCTTCCCCACCTGATATTATCCACGATAGTGTGTATATGGGAAGGAATAGGAGTACAGTCGCTGAAAAAAGTATCCGAACACTATGGTTGATTACAGAATTCAGAAAATAATATCTGGACCGTGTACAGCAACTGTACACGCTCCAGTTACCGTTCACAGCAAACTGGAGCGTGTGCAGTAACTGCGCACGCTCCAGTTTGCTGTGAACGGTAACTGCACACGCTCAATATTTCCGTGAGTGAGCCCACACGATCCAGGTCTTTGTGAGCTCACAAGATCCAATGTGCTGTGAACATTAACCGCAACCGCTCCAGTTTCCTGTGAACGGTAACTGCACACGCTCCATATTCATTGCATTATATATTCATACGCATTTTATATATTAAAAAATATCCGAACACTATGGTTGATTACAGAATTCAGAAAAAATATCTGGCAACGATTTTTTTTAGAAATTAGTGATCTGGCAACCGTGTCACGTGACACGAAGGTTGCCAGATCACTAATTTCTAAAAAAAATCGTTGCGAGATATTTTTTCTGAAGTCTGTAATCAACCCTAATGTTCGGATACTTTTTTGAGCGACTGTAGGTGGTCATATTATTTTGATACTAGATCGTGTGGGCTCACTCACGGAAATATTGAGCGTGTGCAGTTACCGTTCACAGCAAACTGGTGCGTGTGCAGTAACTGCACACGCTCCAGTTTGCTGTGAACGGTAATTGGAGCGTGTACAGTTGCTGTACACGCTCCAGATATTTTCCCTGAATTCTGTAATCACGTGTCACGAAGGTTGCCAGATCACTAATTTCTAAAAAAAATCGTTGCCAGATACTTTTTCTGAATTCTGTAATCAACCATAGTGTTCGGATACTTTTTTGAGCGACTGTACATCAGATGTATACAAATATAGTAGATCACAGTGGGTGTGTTCATTTTGAAGCCTCCATGATTGTTGAACACCTCACGCGCTATGCAGTAATCCACCATTATGTTATTTCATGCAAATAATAAAATTATCACCTTAAAATTCGGATTATTTACATTTTAAGCCAAATTGGGGCGGGGGTGGCTTAATCGGTAGCGCGCCAGGCTCTTAATCTGTAGTTCCTATGTTCGAGTCCCAGTTGGGTCAGCGTTGAGATTTATCTCCGCAAAATTCCCCGCCCTGCCCACGGTCAGTAGGGGACACCGATGGGCTTGGAAAGATCGCCTTCCGTCGGATGGGACGTTAAGCCGTGGCGACGTATTTGGAAGAGCCATACCCTGTGCACGTTAAAGAACACGCTGGATGGCCTTGACGGGAGGCTACCATCTGTTTCCCAACAGCTGTTCCAGTGGGTCCCCACCCCCAACCTTCTCTGAGCCTTTGGGGTCCATGTGACCTGGCCGTTTAGCCCATGGTGTGCAAACAAGTGCCGCTAAGAGGTAAAACAACCCAACCCTTTAAGCGAAATTCGAGAAATGATATTAGATTATTAAATTTTTTCGACCCGAAATTTAAAAAATTTGTCCAATAAATACCCCCCAACTACTTTGTTTATTTTAAAATAAAAATATTATATCCTACAGTTACTGTAGGCTGTGCAGAATATGGGGGAAAGGGGAGGCAAGAGAGGCTTCCCCCCCTTCCCCTCTGGAAATGCTAAAAAGGTTGGGTGGCTGAGCGGCACTTTTTTGCACAACATTGGCTAAATGGCCAGGTCACGTGGACCCCAAAGGCTCAGAGAAGGTTGGGGGAGGGGACACACTGGAACAGCTGTTAGGAGACAGATGGTAGCCTCCCGTCAAGGCCATCCAGCGTGTTCTTTAACGTGTGTTGGCTTTTACCTCTGAGCGGCACTTTTTTCCACACCATGGGCTAAATGGCCAGGTCACGTGGACCCCGAAGGCTCAGAGAAATTTCATCCAGCGTGTTCTTTAACGTGTGTTGTGTTGTTTTACCTCTGAGCGGCAATTTTTTCCACACCAGGGCTAAATGGCCAGGTCACGTGGACCTCGAAGGCTCAGAGAAAGTTGGGGAAGGGGACCCACTGGAACAGCTGTTAGGAGACAGAGCGTAGCCTTCCGTCAAGGCCATCCAGCGTGTTCTTTAACGTGTGTTGTGTTGTTTTACCTCCGAGCGGCACTTTTTTCCACACCATGGACTAAATGGCAAGGTCACGTGGACCTCGAAGGCTCAGAGAAAGTTGGGGAAGGGGACCCACTGGAACAGCTGTTAGGAGACAGAGCGTAGCCTTCCGTCAAGGCCATCCAGCGTGTTCTTTAACGTGTATTGTGTTGTTTTACTTCCGAGCGGCACTTTTTTCCACACCATGGGCAAAATGGCCAGGTCCGTGGACCCCGAAGGCTCAGAGAAATTTGGGGAAGGGGACCCACTGGAACAGCTGTTAGGAGACAGATGGTAGCCTTCCGTCAAGGCCATCCAGCGTGTTCTTTAACGTGTGTTATGTTGTTTTACCTCTGAGCGGCACTTTTTTCCACACCATGGGCAAAATGGCCAGGTCACGTGGATCTCGAAGGCTCAGAGAAAGTTGGGGAAGGGGACCCACTGCAACAGCTGTTAGGAGACAGATGGTAGCCTTCCGTCAAGGCCATCCAGCTGTTCTTTAACGTGTGTTGTGTTGTTTTACCTCTGAGCGGCACTTTTTCCGCACCATGTTCTAAATGGCCAGGTCACGTGAACCCCGAAGGCTCAAAGAAATTTGGGGGAGAGACCCACTGGAACAGTTGTTAGGAGACAGATGGTAGCCTCCCGTCAAGGCCATCCAGCGTGTTCTTTAACGTGTGTTGTGTTGTTTTACCTCTGAGCGGCACTTTTTCCGCACCATGTTGTAAATGGCCAGGTCACGTGAACCCCGAAGGCTCAAAGAAATTTGGGGGAGGGGACCCACTGGAACAGTTGTTAGGAGACAGATGGTAGCCTCCCGTCAAGGCCATCCAGCTGTTCTTTAACGTGTGTTGTGTTGTTTCACCTCTGAGCGGCACTTTTTCCCCACCATGTTCTAAATGGCCAGGTCACGTGAACCCCGAAGGCTCAAAGAAATTTGGGGGAGGGGACCCACTGGAACAGTTGTTAGGAGACAGATGGTAGCCTCCCGTCAAGGCCATCCAGCGTGTTCTTTAACGTGTATTGTGTTGTTTTACCTCTGAGCGGCACTTTTTCCGCACCATGTTCTAAATGGCCAGGTCACGTGAACCCCGAAGGCTCAAAGAAATTTGGGGAGGGGACCCACTGGAACAGCTGTTAGGAGACAGAATGTAGCCTTCCGTCAGGGCCATCCAGCGTGTTCTTTCACGTGTGTTGTGTTGTTTTACCTCTGAGCGGCACTTTTTCCCCACCATGTTCTAAATGGCCAGGTCACGTGAACCCCGAAGGCTCAAAGAAATTTGGGGGAGGGGACCCACTGGAACAGTTGTTAGGAGACAGATGGTAGCCTCCCGTCAAGGCCATCCGGCGTGTTCTTTAACGTGTGTTGTGTTGTTTTACCTCTGAGCGGCACTTTTTCCGCACCATGTTCTAAATGGCCAGGTCACGTGAACCCCGAAGGCTCAAAGAAATTTTGGGGAGGGGACCCACTGGAACAGCTGTTAGGAGACAGATGGTAGCCTTCCGTCAAGGCCATCCAGCGTGTTCTTTCACGTGTGTTGTGTTGTTTTACCTCTGAGCTGCACTTTTTCCACACCATGTTCTAAATGGCCAGGTCACGTGAACCCCGAAGGCTCAAAGAAATTTGGGGGAGGGGACCCACTGGAACAGTTGTTAGGAGACAGATGGTAGCCTCCCGTCAAGGCCATCCGGCGTGTTCTTTAACGTGTGTTGTGTTGTTTTACCTCTGAGCGGCACTTTTTCCGCACCATGTTCTAAATGGCCAGGTCACGTGAACCCCGAAGACTCAAAGAAATTTTGGGGAGGGGACCCACTGGAACAGCTGTTAGGAGACAGATGGTAGCCTTCCGTCAAGGCCATCCAGCGTGTTCTTTCACGTGTGTTGTGTTGTTTTACCTCTGAGCTGCACTTTTTCCACACCATGTTCTAAATGGCCAGGTCACGTGAACCCCGAAGGCTCAAAGAAATTTGGGGGAGGGGACCCACTGGAACAGTTGTTAGGAGACAGATGGTAGCCTCCCGTCAAGGCCATCCAGCGTGTTCTTTAACGGTGTGTTGTGTTGTTTTACCTCTGAGCGGCACTTTTTCCGCACCATGTTCTAAATGGCCAGGTCACGTGAACCCCGAAGGCTCAAAGAAATTTTGGGGAGGGGACCCACTGGAACAGCTGTTAGGAGACAGATGGTAGCCTTCCGTCAAGGCCATCCAGCGTGTTCTTTAACGTGTGTTGTGTTGTTTTACCTCTGAGCGGCACTTTTTCCGCACCATGTTCTAAATGGCCAGGTCACGTGAACCCCGAAGGCTCAAAGAAATTTGGGGGAGGGGACCCACTGGAACAGTTGTTAGGAGACAGATGGTAGCCTCCCTCAAGGCCATCCAGCGTGTTCTTTAACGTGTGTTGTGTTGTTTTACCTCTGAGCGGCACTTTTTCCTCACCATGTTCTAAATGGCCAGGTCACGTGAACCCCGAAGGCTCAAAGAAATTTGGGGGAGGGGACCCACTGGAACAGCTGTTAGGAGACAGATGGTAGCCTTCCGTCAAGGCCATCCAGCGTGTTCTTTCACGTGTGTTGTGTTGTTTTACCTCTGAGCGGCACTTTTTTCCACACCATGGGCTAAATGGCCAGGTCACGTGGACCCCGAAGGCTCAGAGAAGGTTGGGGGATGGGGACCCACTGGAACAGCTGTTGGGATACAGATGGTAGCCTTCCGTCAAGGCCTTCCAGCGTGTTCTTTAACGTGTGTTGGGTTTTACCTCTGAGCGGCACTTTTTTGCACACCATGGGCTAAATGGCCAGGTCAGGTGGACCCCGAAAGCTCAGAGAATTTTGGGGGAGGGGAACCACTGAAACAGCTGTTAGGAGACAGATGGGAGTCTTCCGTCAAGTCCATCCAGCGTGTTCTTTAACGTGTGTTGTGTTGTTTTACCTCAGGTGGGGACCCAGTGGAATAGCTGTTGGGAGACAGATGGTAGTCTCCCGTCAAGGCCATCCAGAGTGTTCTGTAACGTACACAGGGTATTGTTCTCCCGCACACGGGGCTACGGCTTAACGTCCCATCCGACGGACGGCGGCCTTTCCAAGCCTATCGGTCTCCCCTACTGACCGTTGCCTGGGCGGGGAATTTTGCGGAGATAAATCTCAACGCTGACTCAGTTTGGACTCGAACCTGGGAACTACAGATTACGAGCCTGGTGCGCTGCCGAGTGAGCCACCCCAGCCCCGAAGCAAAGGCGATGGTAAGTTCTTGTTCCTGGGTTTCAATCTGGGAGAGACTTGCGCAGATGCATTTCAATGCAGAATGTAAGGTCACGCAGGATCAGGCGTTTTGCATTGTGCTGCCTCTCAGACCCCCCCCCCCCCCACCTCAGTACCTCGAATGCCTTATCTGCTTGTAGGCCCCAATAGGGGACCACCTTGACGTGGTGGTGGGACTTCGGGCCCAGCAACCCGGTCGAAGGCTATGCCGACCGGATTGGTCCCCCGGTTGGACATAGCCAAACCAACCGAGGCCGACGATGCCGCTGACCGGTTGGATGGTGACGGTGTCTTAGGCCTCAACCTCAGGTGCTCTGTGTGAGCATGTTCAAGGTCTCTGCCGAACGGTCTGAGCCCGCCTAGTAGGCACGAGCCCTATTAAAAGTCTGGGCGTTACTAAGAGTCTCCACCCCGGGTGCCGAGCGAACTTGGATCTACATATCTTTTTTCATGGGTAACCGGGGAACAGATTAAATAATAGGTTTCTTCCGGTGGTTAGCTTTCCTTTTATAGGACTGCTGCCATGTGAGGTCGGGGTTGAGGTGCCTCTACATGGCGCATTCTTGCCCCGGCTCTAGATAGGCACGGCTTTTCATAACTGGTAGCGTCGTAAGGAGGAATCGGGAATTGCCGTGTCTGCATAAGATCGCAACAAAAGAGAGGTGTCCAGTGGGTTCCCTCCCCCAACTTTCTCTGAGCAAGGAGTTCCAGTGGAGAAGAGAGCCAACTTCCATAGGCGTAATGTAAACTTTTCGATTGTAGCGCCCTCTAAACAGGTGCGGGGGTGGCTCAGTCGGTAGCGCGAAAGGCTCGTAATCTGTAGTTCCCAGGTTCGAGTCCCAGCTGGATCAGCGTTGAGATTTATCTCCGCAAAATTCCCCACCCTGCCCACGGTCAGTAGGGGACACCGATGGGCTTGGAAAGGCCGCCGTGCGTCAGATGGGACGTTAAGCCTTGGCCCCGTGTGCGGGAGAGCCATACCCTGTGCACGTTAAAAAACACGCTGGATGGCCTTGACGGGAGGTTGCCATCTGTCTCCCAACAGCTGTTCTAGTGGGTCCCCTCCCCCAACCTTCTCTGAGCCTTCGGGGTCCATGTGACCTGGCCATTTAGCCCATGGTGTGCAAAAAAGTGCCGCTCATAGGTAAAACAACCCAATGTTAAAGAACACGCTGGATTGCCTTGACGAGAGGCTACCATCTGTCCCCGAACAGCTGTTCCAGTGGGTCTCCTCCCCCAATCTTCTCTGAGCCTTCGGGGTCCATGTGACCTGGCCATTTAGCCCATGGTGTGCAAAAAAGTGCCGCTCAGAGGTAAAACAACCCAACCAAGGGAGAAGAGAGCCAACTTCCATAGGTGTAATGTAAACTTTTCGATTGCAGCGCCCTCTAAATATGGCAAATTCGTGTATTGCAGTGAAGACACCTGACCTGGGAGCGTAGCGAGTTCCCTGTGTTATTTTTTCATTGCCGAGCAATTGCTAATTTTTCACGTGAATAATATTACATATACTCTGACTCTGAAAAATATTCATTTCGAAAATATCTCCTTCATGAGGCACCATCATAATTTTCTTTTCGTTTAGACAGGAACTAAAAAGGAGTTATCAGAATTATTTTGATTAATAAAATCCTATTTTGTAAAACAGGTAGCAGCTCTGCTGAACAAGAAAATTTTAATATTTTGGACACTCTATATTATATAATATATTATAATAAATTGAGATTTATGTCTCAATATACAATAACATGTTCTATATAATTATATTTTATACAATTCTTCGTATTTTCAATAATTATCATAATGAGTTTTATACTTGTATAAACGTTCAACAGATGGCAGCAGGCACTTCCTGTATCAACCATAAAAAAGAATTACACTGTTAGAGCAAAGTGCAGAAGCCTATATTATATCGATGTCCTCCACGGGATACAAACTCGCAATATACATTGCCTTATAATATATTCGTAAGATGATTAAATGTATTAATTTACATATTATTTTTAAAATTTCTTCAAAATTACTCAAAATAAACATACAAAGACTTAAAATAATCGTAAAATGCACTCCTGAACGGGATAAAATACTCATTGAATAACTTTTCGCTAATCCACCACTGTAGGAAAATAGCCATGATCGTTAGACAGGTTGAAACACTAATTAAATCACATTCATTAAATATTTGAAGACAGACAAAGCATAATTGCAGTGTGCTAAAACGATTACACTGCGCATGCGCAGATCGCGTCTTACAGTTGTTTCTGTGACCAATCTGCCAGGATCTGGTTCTGAGAAGATCCGCCTAGCGGCGCCACTTACGCATAGTTAGAGCTCGACTTCTCCTTAGACCTTCTTTGTTCTGAGACCTCGGGATCCTTGTGACCTGGCCATTTATCCCATTACGTGCAAAAAAATTGCTGCTCAGAGGTAACCCACTTAAATAAATACCCCCTCAAGCAGCTGCTTGCCACAGAGGTCTGACAGGAGCCTGTTAGTTTATATGCCACAGTAGGAGATCTGAGAGGATGGCAGGACCTCAGCAGAAAAACGACACACACATCCATAGCCTAAATCCGGGGCTCGAACCCAGGTCCCTTAGATCAGTAGCCAAGCGTGCTAACCACTCGGCCAGCTGTTATTTAAATCAGGTAACAACAGCTTTCCAAAAGATATTTTATTGGAATTTCCTGATAACCATTTTCAATATATTTTATTATCTATATAGTTCACATTTTGAGCAGGAGTTTATGCAAAAATAATTATATGGCTTTAGAAAATATTAATTGTAATATATTTAAGTTCTCTTTAAGTGTTTCATTTGAAATTTCTTATTAAAATATAAGCTACCCATTTTCTTTTAGTTTAAAATATATAAAGTTAATATTCGTTCGTTTAATCTTCGGGTACTATTAAGCGAACATCTATATCGGGTACGTGTCATTCGTGATACGACAAATCTATCAACTAATAAGACTTGGGAATATTTCATAGCAAGCACATCCCATCCCAAACGCGTGTGGGGCAGTGAATGCTGTGTGAAAGAGTGAAAGTTGTTTGAAAGATGTGTGTTTTTGAGGGACAGCTGGCAGAGAACATTATGTTTTGCTGAGGCTGTCTCGCTGATCACATTAAATTAGTTTAACCTTATGCCCGACAGCTGAGTGTCTGAATCTTAGTTCGACGGCACAAGGGATTAAGAAAAACTCAAGTGAAACTGATTTTAGATATAATTTGCTTTCGAGAGTTTTTCCTAATTACAAAGGAGGAAATCTACATTACGCAGTACAGACCATAGCACGTTCTTTTTCAAGGTCTGATAGGGTTTGGTTGGGTTGTTTTACCTCTGAGCGGCACTTTTTTGCACACCATGGGCTAAATGGCCAGGTCACATGGGCCCCGAAGGCTCAGAGAAGGTTGGGAAAGGGGACCCACTGGAACAGCTGTTGGGATACAGATGGTAGCCTTCCGTCAAGGCCATCCAGCGTGTTCTTTAACGTGTGTTGGGTTTTACTTCTGAGCGGCACTTTTTTCCGCACCATGGGCTAAATGGCCAGGTCACGTGGACCCCGAAAGCTCAGAGAATTTTGGGGGAGGGGAACCACTGAAACAGCTGTTAGGAGACAGATGGGAGCCTTCCGTCAAGTCCATCCAGCGTGTTCTTTAACGTGTGTTGGGTTTTACCTCTGAGCGGCACTTTTTTCCACACCATTAGCTAAATGGCCAGGTCACGAGGACTCCGAAGACTCAGAGAAAGTTGGGGGAGGTGACCCACTGGAACAGCTGTTTGGAGACAGATGGTAACCTCCCGTCAAGGCCTTCCAGTGTGTTCTCTAACGTGTGTTGGGTTGTTTTACCTCTGAGCGGCACTTTTTTCCACACCATGGACTAAATGGCAAGGTCACGTGGACCTCGAAGGCTCAGAGAAAGTTGGGGAAGGGGACCCACTGGAACAGCTGTTAGGAGACAGAGCGTAGCCTTCCGTCAAGGCCATCCAGCGTGTTCTTTAACGTGTATTGTGTTGTTTTACTTCCGAGCGGCACTTTTTTCCACACCATGGGCAAAATGGCCAGGTCCGTGGACCCCGAAGGCTCAGAGAAATTTGGGGAAGGGGACCCACTGGAACAGCTGTTAGGAGACAGATGGTAGCCTTCCGTCAAGGCCATCCAGCGTGTTCTTTAACGTGTGTTATGTTGTTTTACCTCTGAGCGGCACTTTTTTCCACACCATGGGCAAAATGGCCAGGTCACGTGGATCTCGAAGGCTCAGAGAAAGTTGGGGAAGGGGACCCACTGCAACAGCTGTTAGGAGACAGATGGTAGCCTTCCGTCAAGGCCATCCAGCGTGTTCTTTAACGTGTGTTATGTTGTTTTACCTCTGAGCGGCAATTTTTTCCACACCATGGGCAAAATGGCCAGGTCACGTGGACCTCGAAGGCTCAGAGAAATTTGGGGAAGGGGACCCACTGGAACAGCTGTTAGGAGACAGATGGTAGCCTTCCGTCAAGGCCATCCAGCGTGTTCTTTAACGTGTGTTATGTTGTTTTACCTCTGAGCGGCAATTTTTTCCACACCATGGGCAAAATGGCCAGGTCACGTGGACCTCGAAGGCTCAGAGAAATTTGGGGAAGGGGACCCACTGGAACAGCTGTTAGGAGACAGATGGTAGCCTTCCGTCAAGGCCATCCAGCATGTTCTTTAACGTGTGTTATGTTGTTTTACCTCTGAGCGGCACTTTTTTCCACACCATGGGCAAAATGGCCAGGTCACGTGGACCTCGAAGGCTCAGAGAAATTTGGGGGAGGGGACCCACTGGAACAGCTGTTAGGAGACAGATGGTAGCCTTCCGTCAAGGCCATCCACCGTGTTCTTTAACGTGTGTTATGTTGTTTTACCTCTGAGCGGCAATTTTTCCACACCATGGGCAAAATGGCCAGGTCACGTGGACCTCGAAGGCTCAGAGAAATTTGGGGAAGGGGACCCACTGGAACAGCTGTTAGGAGACAGATGGTAGCCTTCCGTCAAGGCCATCCAGCGTGTTCTTTAACGTGTGTTATGTTGTTTTACCTCTGAGCGGCACTTTTTTCCACACCATGGGCAAAATGGCCAGGTCACGTGGACCTCGAAGGCTCAGAGAAATTTGGGGGAGGAGACCCACTGGAACAGCTGTTAGGAGACAGATGGTAGCCTTCCGTCAAGGCCATCCAGCGTGTTCTTTAACGTGTGTTGTGTTGTTTTACCTCTGATCGGCAGTTTTTTCCAAACCATGGGCAAAATGGCCAGGTCCGTGGACCCCGAAGGCTCAGAGAAAGTTGGGGGATGCGACCCACTGGAACAGCTGTTAGGAGACAGATGGTAGCCTTCCGTCAAGGCCATCCAGCGTGTTCTTTAACGTGTGTTGTGTTGTTTTACCTCCGAGCAGCACTTTTTTCCACACCATGGGCTAAATGGCCAGGTCACGTGGACCTCGAAGGCTCAGAGAAAGTTGGGGAAGGGGACCCACTGGAACAGCTGTTAGGAGACAGATGGTAGCCTTCCGTCAAGGCCATCCAGCGTGTTCTTTAACGTGTGTTATGTTGTTTTACCTCTGAGCGGCACTTTTTCCGCACCATGTTCTAAATGGCCAGGTCACGTGAACCCCGAAGGCTCAAAGAAATTTTGGGGAGGGGACCCACTGGAACAGCTGTTAGGAGACAGATGGTAGCCTTCCGTCAAGGCCATCCAGCGTGTTCTTTCACGTGTGTTGTGTTGTTTTACCTCTGAGCTGCACTTTTTCCACACCATGTTCTAAATGGCCAGGTCACGTGAACCCCGAAGGCTCAAAGAAATTTGGGGGAGGGGACCCACTGGAACAGTTGTTAGGAGACAGATGGTAGCCTCCCGTCAAGGCCATCCAGCGTGTTCTTTAACGGTGTGTTGTGTTGTTTTACCTCTGAGCGGCACTTTTTCCGCACCATGTTCTAAATGGCCAGGTCACGTGAACCCCGAAGGCTCAAAGAAATTTTGGGGAGGGGACCCACTGGAACAGCTGTTAGGAGACAGATGGTAGCCTTCCGTCAAGGCCATCCAGCGTGTTCTTTCACGTGTGTTGTGTTGTTTTACCTCTGAGCTGCACTTTTTCCACACCATGTTCTAAATGGCCAGGTCACGTGAACCCCGAAGGCTCAAAGAAATTTGGGGGAGGGGACCCACTGGAACAGTTGTTAGGAGACAGATGGTAGCCTCCCTCAAGGCCATCCAGCGTGTTCTTTAACGTGTGTTGTGTTGTTTTACCTCTGAGCGGCACTTTTTCCGCACCATGTTCTAAATGGCCAGGTCACGTGAACCTCGAAGGCTCAAAGAAATTTGGGGAGGGGACCCACTGGAACAGCTGTTAGGAGACAGAATGTAGCCTTCCGTCAAGGCCATCCAGCGTGTTCTTTCACGTGTGTTGTGTTGTTTTACCTCTGAGCGGCACTTTTTCCCCACCATGTTCTAAATGGCCAGGTCACGTGAACCCCGAAGGCTCAAAGAAATTTGGGGAGGGGACCCACTGGAACAGTTGTTAGGAGACAGATGGTAGCCTCCCGTCAAGGCCATCCGGCGTGTTCTTTAACGTGTGTTGTGTTGTTTTACCTCTGAGCGGCACTTTTTCCGCACCATGTTCTAAATGGCCAGGTCACGTGAACCCCGAAGGCTCAAAGAAATTTTGGGGAGGGGACCCACTGGAACAGCTGTTAGGAGACAGATGGTAGCCTTCCGTCAAGGCCATCCAGCGTGTTCTTTCACGTGTGTTGTGTTGTTTTACCTCTGAGCTGCACTTTTTCCACACCATGTTCTAAATGGCCAGGTCACGTGAACCCCGAAGGCTCAAAGAAATTTGGGGGAGGGGACCCACTGGAACAGTTGTTAGGAGACAGATGGTAGCCTCCCTCAAGGCCATCCAGCGTGTTCTTTAACGTGTGTTGTGTTGTTTTACCTCTGAGCGGCACTTTTTCCGCACCATGTTCTAAATGGCCAGGTCACGTGAACCCCGAAGGCTCAAAGAAATTTGGGGGAGGGGACCCACTGGAACAGTTGTTAGGAGACAGATGGTAGCCTCCCGTCAAGGCCATCCAGCGTGTTCTTTAACGGTGTGTTGTGTTGTTTTACCTCTGAGCGGCACTTTTTCCGCACCATGTTCTAAATGGCCAGGTCACGTGAACCCCGAAGGCTCAAAGAAATTTTGGGGAGGGGACCCACTGGAACAGCTGTTAGGAGACAGATGGTAGCCTTCCGTCAAGGCCATCCAGCGTGTTCTTTCACGTGTGTTGTGTTGTTTTACCTCTGAGCTGCACTTTTTCCACACCATGTTCTAAATGGCCAGGTCACGTGAACCCCGAAGGCTCAAAGAAATTTGGGGGAGGGGACCCACTGGAACAGTTGTTAGGAGACAGATGGTAGCCTCCCTCAAGGCCATCCAGCGTGTTCTTTAACGGTGTGTTGTGTTGTTTTACCTCTGAGCGGCACTTTTTCCGCACCATGTTCTAAATGGCCAGGTCACGTGAACCCCGAAGGCTCAAAGAAATTTTGGGGAGGGGACCCACTGGAACAGCTGTTAGGAGACAGATGGTAGCCTTCCGTCAAGGCCATCCAGCGTGTTCTTTAACGTGTGTTGTGTTGTTTTACCTCTGAGCGGCACTTTTTCCGCACTATGTTCTAAATGGCCAGGTCACGTGAACCCCGAAGGCTCAAAGAAATTTGGGGGAGGGGACCCACTGGAACAGTTGTTAGGAGACAGATGGTAGCCTCCCTCAAGGCCATCCAGCGTGTTCTTTAACGTGTGTTGTGTTGTTTTACCTCTGAGCGGCACTTTTTCCGCACCATGTTCTAAATGGCCAGGTCACGTGAACCCCGAAGGCTCAAAGAAATTTGGGGGAGGGGACCCACTGGAACAGCTGTTAGGAGACAGATGGTAGCCTTCCGTCAAGGCCATCCAGCGTGTTCTTTCACGTGTGTTGTGTTGTTTTACCTCTGAGCGGCACTTTTTTCCACACCATGGGCTAAATGGCCAGGTCACGTGGACCCCGAAGGCTCAGAGAAGGTTGGGGGATGGGGACCCACTGGAACAGCTGTTGGGATACAGATGGTAGCCTTCCGTCAAGGCCTTCCAGCGTGTTCTTTAACGTGTGTTGGGTTTTACCTCTGAGCGGCACTTTTTTGCACACCATGGGCTAAATGGCCAGGTCAGGTGGACCCCGAAAGCTCAGAGAATTTTGGGGGAGGGGAACCACTGAAACAGCTGTTAGGAGACAGATGGGAGTCTTCCGTCAAGTCCATCCAGCGTGTTCTTTAACGTGTGTTGTGTTGTTTTACCTCAGGTGGGGACCCAGTGGAATAGCTGTTGGGAGACAGATGGTAGTCTCCCGTCAAGGCCATCCAGAGTGTTCTGTAACGTACACAGGGTATTGCTCTCCCGCACACGGGGCTACGGCTTAACGTCCCATCCGACGGACGGCGGCCTTTCCAAGCCTATCGGTCTCCCCTACTGACCGTTGCCTGGGCGGGGAATTTTGCGGAGATAAATCTCAACGCTGACTCAGTTTGGACTCGAACCTGGGAACTACAGATTACGAGCCTGGTGCGCTGCCGAGTGAGCCACCCCAGCCCCGAAGCAAAGGCGATGGTAAGTTCTTGTTCCTGGGTTTCAATCTGGGAGAGACTTGCGCAGATGCATTTCAATGCAGAATGTAAGGTCACGCAGGATCAGGCGTTTTGCATTGTGCTGCCTCTCAGACCCCCCCCCCCCCCCACCTCAGTACCTCGAATGCCTTATCTGCTTGTAGGCCCCAATAGGGGACCACCTTGACGTGGTGGTGGGACTTCGGGCCCAGCAACCCGGTCGAAGGCTATGCCGACCGGATTGGTCCCCCGGTTGGACATAGCCAAACCAACCGAGGCCGACGATGCCGCTGACCGGTTGGATGGTGACGGTGTCTTAGGCCTCAACCTCAGGTGCTCTGTGTGAGCATGTTCAAGGTCTCTGCCGAACGGTCTGAGCCCGCCTAGTAGGCACGAGCCCTATTAAAAGTCTGGGCGTTACTAAGAGTCTCCACCCCAGATGCCGAGCGAACTTGGATCTACATATCTTTGTTCATGCGTAACCTGGGAACAGATTAAATAATAAGTTTCTTCCGGTGGTTAGCTTTCCTTCTATAGGACTGCTGCCATGTGAGGTCGGGGTTGAGGTGCCTCTACATGGCGCATTCTTGCCCCGGCTCAGATAGGCACGGCTTTTCATAACTGGTAGCGTCGTAAGGAGGAATCGGGAATTGCCGTGTTTGCATAAGATCGCAACGAAAGAGAGATGTCCAGTGGGTTCCCTCCCCCAACTTTCTCTGAGCAAGGAGTTCCAGGGGAGAAGAGAGCCAACTTCCATAGGCGTAATGTAAACTTTTCGATTGTAGCGCCCTCTAAACAGGTGCGGGGGTGGCTCAGTCGGTAGCGCGAAAGGCTCGTAATCTGTAGTTCCCAGGTTCGAGTCCAAGCTGGGTCAGCGTTGAGATTTATCTCCGCAAAATTCCCCACCCTGCCCACGGTCAGTAGGGGACACCGATGGGCTTGGAAAGGCCGCCGTGCGTCAGATGGGACGTTAAGCCTTGGCCCCGTGTGCGGGAGAGCCATACCCTGTGCACGTTAAAAATCACGCTGGATGGCCTTGACGGGAGGCTTCCATCTGTCTCCCAAAAGGTGTTCCAGTGGGTCCCCTCCCCCAACCTTCTCTGAGCCTTCGGGGTCCATGTGACCTGGCCATTTAGCCCATGGTGTGCAAAAAAGTGCCGCTCATAGGTAAAACAACCCAATGTTAAAGAACACGCTGGATTGCCTTGACGAGAGGCTACCATCTGTCCCCGAACAGCTGTTCCAGTGGGTCTCCTCCCCCAATCTTCTCTGAGCCTTCGGGGTCCATGTGACCTGGCCATTTAGCCCATGGTGTGCAAAAATGTGCCGCTAATGAGTTTTATACTTGTATAAACGTTCAACAGATGGCAGCACGCACTTCCTCTATCAACCATAAAAAAGAATTACACTGTTAGAGCAAAGTGCAGAAGCCTATATTATATCGATGTCCTCCACGGGACACAAACTCGCAATATACATTGCCTTATAATATATTCGTAAGATGATTAAATGTATTAATTTACTTATTATTTTTAAAACTTCTTCAAAATTACTCAAAATAAACTTACAAAGACTTAAAATAATCGTAAAATGCACTCCTGAACGGGATAAAATACTCATTGAATAACTTTTCGCTAATCCACCACTGTAGGACAATAGCCATGATCGTTAGACAGGTTGAAACACTAATCAAATCACATTCATTAAATATTTGAAGACTAAGACAAACCATAATTGCAGTGTGCTAAAACGATTGCACTGCGCATGCGCAGATCGCGTCTTACAGTTGTTTCTGTGGCTGCACACCAATCTGCCAGGATCTGGTTCTGAGAAGATCCGCCTAGCGGCGCCACTTACGCATAGTTAGAGCTCGACTTCTCCTTAGACCTTCTTTGTTCTGAGACCTCGGGATCCTTGTGACCTGGCCATTTATCCCATTACGTGCAAAAAAATTGCCGCTCAGAGGTAACCCACTTGCTGTTATTTAAATCAGGTAACAACAGCTTTCCAAAAGATATTTTATTGGTATTTCCTGATAACCATTTTCAATATATTTTATTATCTATATAGTTCACATTTTGAGCAGCAGTTTATGCAAAAATTATTATATGGCTTTAGAAAATATTATTTGTAATATATTTAAGTTCTCTTTAAGTGTTTCATTTGAAATTTCTTATTAAAATATAAGCTACCCATTTTCTTTTAGTTTAAAATATGTAAAGTTAATATTCGTTCGTTTAATCTCCGGTACCCGGTGACCTTGAAATCTATATCGGGTACGTATCATTCGTGATATGACAAATCTAAACTACAGTTAGGAAATACATTACGCAGTACAAATCATACATAGCACGTTCTTTTCAAGGTCTGATAGGGTTTGGTTGGGTTGGTTTTACCTCTGAGCGGCACTTTTTTGCACACCATGGCTAAATGGCCAGGTCACATGGGCCCCAAAGGCTCAGAGAAGGTTGGGAAAGGGGACCCACTGGAACAGCTGTTGGGATACAGATGGTAGCCTTCCGTCAAGGCCATCCAGCGTGTTCTTTAACGTGTGTTGGTTTTACTTCTGAGCGGCACTTTTTCCGCACCATGGGCTAAATTGCCAGGTCACGTGGACCCCGAAAGCTCAGAGAATTTTGGGGAGGGGACCCACTGGAACAGCTGTTAGGAGACAGATGGTAGTCTTCCGTCAAGGCCATCCAGCGTGTTCTTTAACGTGTGTTGTGTTGTTTTACCTCTGAGCGGCACTTTTTTCCACACCATGGGCAAAATGGCCAGGTCACGTGGACCTCGAAGGCTCAGAGAAAGTTGGGGGAGGGGACCCACTGCAACAGCTGTTAGGAGACAGATCGTAGCCTTCCGTCAAGGCCATCCAGCGTGTTCTTTAACGTGTGTTGTGTTGTTTTACCTCCGAGCGGCACTTTTTTCCACACCATGGGCTAAATGGCCAGGTCACGTGGACCTCGAAGGCTCAGAGAAAGTTGGGGAAGGGGACCCACGGGAACAGCTGTTAGGAGACAGATGGTAGCCTTCCGTCAAGGCCATCCAGCGTGTTCTTTAACGTGTGTTATGCTGTTTTACCTCTGAGCGGCACTTTTTTCCACACCATGGGCAAAATGGCCAGGTCACGTGGACCTCGAAGGCTCAGAGAAATCTGGGGGAGGGGACCCACTGGAACAGCTGTTAGGAGACAGATCGTAGAATTCCGTCAAGGCCATCCAGCGTGTTCTTTAACGTGTGTTGTGTTGTTTTACCTCCGAGCGGCACTTTTTTCCACAACCATGGGCTAAATGGCCAGGTCACGTGGACCTCGAAGGCTCAGAGAAAGTTGGGGAAGGGGACCCACTGGAACAGCTGTTAGGAGACAGATGGTAGCCTCCGGTCAAGGTCATCCAGCGTGTTCTTTAACGTGTGTTATGTTGTTTTACCTCTGAGCGGCACTTTTTTCCACACCATGGGCAAAATGGCCAGGTCACGTGGACCTCGAAGGCTCAAAGAAATTTGGGGGAGGGGACCCACTGGAACAGTTGTTAGGAGACAGATGGTAGCCTCCCGTCAAGGCCATCCAGCGTGTTCTTTAACGTGTGTTGTGTTGTTTTACCTCTGAGCGGCACTTTTTCCGCACCATATTCTAAATGGCCAGGTCACGTGAACCCCGAAGGCTCAAAGAAATTTTGGGGAGGGGACCCACTGGAACAGCTGTTAGGAGACAGATGGTAGTCTTCCGTCAAGGCCATCCAGCGTGATCTTTAGCGTGTGTTGTGTTGTTTTACCTCTGAGCGGCACTTTTTCCGCACCATGTTCTAAATGGCCAGGTCACGTGAACCCCGAAGGCTCAAAGAAATTTGGGGGAGGGGACCCACTGGAACAGTTGTTAGGAGACAGATGGTAGCCTCCCGTCAAGGCCATCCAGCGTGTTTTTTAACGTGTGTTGTGTTGTTTTACCTCTGAGCGGCACTTTTTCCGCACCATGTTCTAAATGGCCAGGTCACGTGAACCCCGAAGGCTCAAAGAAATTTGGGGGAGGGGACCCACTGGAACAGTTGTTAGGAGACAGATGGTAGCCTCCCGTCAAGGCCATCCAGCGTGTTCTTTAACGTGTGTTGTGTTGTTTTACCTCTGAGCGGCACTTTTTCCGCACCATGTTCTAAATGGCCAGGTCACGTGAACCCCGAAGGCTCAAAGAAATTTGGGGGAGGGGACCCACTGGAACAGCTGTTAGGAGACAGATGGTAGCCTCCCGTCAAGGCCATCCAGCGTGTTCTTTAACGTGTGTTGTGTTGTTTTACCTCTGAGCGGCACTTTTTTCCACACCATGGGCTAAATGGCCAGGTCACGTGGACCCCGAAGGCTCAGAGAAGGTTGTGGGAAGATGACCCACTGGAACAGCTGTTGGGATACAGATGGTAGCCTTCCGTCAAGGCCATCCAGCGTGTTCTTTAACGTGTGTTGGGTTTTACCTCTGAGCGGCACTTTTTTGCACACCATGGGCTAAATGGCCAGGTCACGTGGACCCCGAAAGCTCAGAGAATTTTGGGGGAGGGGAACCACTGAAACAGCTGTTAGGAGACAGATGGGAGTCTTCCGTGAAGTCCATCCAGCGTGTTCTTTAACGTGTGTTGTGTTGTTTTACCTCAGGTGGGGACCCAGTGGAATAGCTGTTGGGAGACAGATGGTAGTCTCCCGTCAAGGCCATCCAGCGTGTTCTGTAACGTACACAGGGTATTGCTCTCCCGCACACGGAGCTACGGCTTAACGTCCCATCCGACGGACGGCGGCCTTTCCAAGCCTATCGGTCTCCCCTACTGACCGTTGCCTGGGCGGGAATTTTGCGGAGATAAATCTCAACGCTGACTCAGTTGGGACTCGAACCTGGGAACTACAGATTACGAGCCTGGTGCGCTACCGAGTGAGCCACCCCAGCCCCGAAGCAAAGGCGATGGTAAGTTCTTGTTCCTGGGTTTCAATCTGGGAGAGACTTGCGCAGATGCATTTCAATACAGAATGTAAGGTCACGCAGGATCAGGCGTTTTGCATTGTGCTGCCTCATAGACCCCCCCCCCCCCCACAGTACCTCGAATGCCTTATCTGCTTGT
This sequence comes from Ryuthela nishihirai, assembly GCA_038380435.1. Taxonomy (NCBI): domain Eukaryota; kingdom Metazoa; phylum Arthropoda; class Arachnida; order Araneae; family Heptathelidae; genus Ryuthela; species Ryuthela nishihirai. The sequence goes on from JAWZYU010000055.1 coordinate 2,320,714, forward strand.
AGGCCCCAATAGGGGACCACCCTTGACGTGGTGGGGGGACTTCGGGCCCAGCAACCCGGTCGAAGGCTATTCCGACCGGATTGGTCCCCCGGTTGGACATAGCCAAACCAACCGAGGCCGACGATGCCGCTGACCGGTTGGATGGTGACGGTGTCTTAGGCCTCAACCTCAGGTGCTCTGTGTGAGCATGTTCAAGGTCTCTGCCGAACGGTCTGAGCCCGCCTAGTAGGCACGAGCCCTATTAAAAGTCTGGGCGTTACTAAGAGTCTCCACCCCGGGTGCCGAGCGAACTTGGATCTACATATCTTTTTTCATGGGTAACCGGGGAACAGATTAAATAATAGGTTTCTTCCGGTGGTTAGCTTTCCTTCTATAGGACTGCTGCCATGTGAGGTCTACATGGCGCATTCTTGCCCCCGGCTCAGATAGGCACGGCTTTTCATAACTGGTAGCGTCGTAAGGAGGAATCGGGAATTGCCGTGTTTGCATAAGATCGCAACGAAAGAGAGATGTCCAGTGGGTTCCCTCCCCCAACTTTCTCTGAGCAAGGAGTTCCAGGGGAGAAGAGAGCCAACTTCCATAGGCGTAATGTAAACTTTTCGATTGTAGCGCCTTCTAAACAGGTGCGGGGGTGGCTCAGTCGGTAGCGCGAAAGGCTCGTAATCTGTAGTTCCCAGGTTCGAGTCCAAGCTGGGTCAGCGTTGAGATTTATCTCCGCAAAATTCCCCACCCTGCCCACGGTCAGTAGGGGACACCGATGGGCTTGGAAAGGCCGCCGTGCGTCAGATGGGACGTTAAGCCTTGGCCCCGTGTGCGGGAGAGCCATACCCTGTGCACGTTAAAAATCACGCTGGATGGCCTTGACGGGAGGCTTCCATCTGTCTCCCAAAAGGTGTTCCAGTGGGTCCCCTCCCCCAACCTTCTCTGAGCCTTCGGGGTCCATGTGACCTGGCCATTTAGCCCATGGTGTGCAAAAAAGTGCCGCTCATAGGTAAAACAACCCAATGTTAAAGAACACGCTGGATTGCCTTGACGAGAGGCTACCATCTGACCCCGAACAGCTGTTCCAGTGGGTCTCCTCCCCCAATCTTCTCTGAGCCTTCGGGGTCCATGTGACCTGGCCATTTAGCCCATGGTGTGCAAAAATGTGCCGCTAATGAGTTTTATACTTGTATAAACGTTCAACAGATGGCAGCACGCACTTCCTCTATCAACCATAAAAAAGAATTACACTGTTAGAGCAAAGTGCAGAAGCCTATATTATATCGATGTCCTCCACGGGACACAAACTCGCAATATACATTGCCTTATAATATATTCGTAAGATGATTAAATGTATTAATTTACTTATTATTTTTAAAACTTCTTCAAAATTACTCAAAATAAACTTACAAAGACTTAAAATAATCGTAAAATGCACTCCTGAACGGGATAAAATACTCATTGAATAACTTTTCGCTAATCCACCACTGTAGGACAATAGCCATGATCGTTAGACAGGTTGAAACACTAATCAAATCACATTCATTAAATATTTGAAGACTAAGACAAACCATAATTGCAGTGTGCTAAAACGATTGCACTGCGCATGCGCAGATCGCGTCTTACAGTTGTTTCTGTGGCTGCACACCAATCTGCCAGGATCTGGTTCTGAGAAGATCCGCCTAGCGGCGCCACTTACGCATAGTTAGAGCTCGACTTCTCCTTAGACCTTCTTTGTTCTGAGACCTCGGGATCCTTGTGACCTGGCCATTTATCCCATTACGTGCAAAAAAATTGCCGCTCAGAGGTAACCCACTTGCTGTTATTTAAATCAGGTAACAACAGCTTTCCAAAAGATATTTTATTGGTATTTCCTGATAACCATTTTCAATATATTTTATTATCTATATAGTTCACATTTTGAGCAGCAGTTTATGCAAAAATTATTATATGGCTTTAGAAAATATTAATTGTAATATATTTAAGTTCTCTTTAAGTGTTTCATTTGAAATTTCTTATTAAAATATAAGCTACCCATTTTCTTTTAGTTTAAAATATATAAAGTTAATATTCGTTCGTTTAATCTACGGCATCCTGTGATCTTGAAATCTATATCGGGTACGTATCATTCGTGATATGACAAATCTAAACTACAGTTAGGAAATACATTACGCAGTACAAATCATACATAGCACGTTCTTTTTCAAGGTCTGATAGGGTTTGGTTGGGTTGTTTTACCTCTGAGCGGCACTTTTTTGCACACCATGGGCTAAATGGCCAGGTCACATGGGCCCCGAAGGCTCAGAGAAGGTTGGGAAAGGGGACCCACTGGAACAGCTGTTGGGATACAGATGGTAGCCTTCCGTCAAGGCCATCCAGCGTGTTCTTTAACGTGTGTTGGGTTTTACTTCTGAGCGGCACTTTTTTCCGCACCATGGGCTAAATGGCCAGGTCACGTGGACCCCGAAAGCTCAGAGAACTTTGGGGGAGGGGACCCACTGGAACAGCTATTAGGAGACAGATGGTAGCCTTCCGTCAAGTCCATCCAGCGTGTTCTTTAACGTGTGTTGGGTTTTACCTCTGAGCGGCACTTTTTTCCACACCATTAGCTAAATGGCCAGGTCACGAGGACTCCGAAGACTCAGAGAAAGTTGGGGGAGGTGACCCACTGGAACAGCTGTTTGGAGACAGATGGTAGCCTCCCGTCAAGGCCTTCCAGTGTGTTCTCTAACGTGTGTTGGGTTGTTTTACCTCTGAGCTGCACTTTTTTCCACACCATGGGCTAAATGGCCAGGTCACGTGGACCCCGAAGGCTCATAGAAGGTTGGGGAAGGGGACCCACTGGAACAGCCTTTAGGTGACAGATGGTAGCTTCCCGTCAAGGCCATCCAGCGTGTTCTTTAACGTGCACAGCGTATGGCTCCTCCGCACACGGGGTCACGTCTTAACGTCCCATCCAACGGACAGCGGCCTTTCCAAGCCCATCGGTGTCCCCTACTGACCCTAGGCAGGGCGGGAAATTTTGCGGAGATACGGGAATGCTAAGAAGGATAATTCATGTAACAAATTATTGAAGTTTTGCATATTGCACGCGTATTTAAAAAAATATTTTAAAGGCCCGTAAAACGGAAGAAAAAGTGTTATACCTGCAATGAAAATCCAGTCGTTTATTCCTCTTTTTTCGTTGCCTAATTCCTCTCCCGGATTTCTTTTTAGACCTCCAGATCTGACTGTAAAATACCTTAACCACTGTAGGATTTTATAGTTGCATAAAAATGCAACAGATGGCGCCATAAGACAGGAGAAGTTAAATGTGCGAATAGACGTTAAAATAGAACGTCATAGCAATAAAACAAAATTTTTACTTAAAAAAAATCACTTAAGCACTTTTTTTTTTTCCTGATTTACAAGTAAATAGTGATGCTATTTTCATTTTGTACAGTAAGTAAATGGGACTGTATCTGAATAATTCAGATAATTATTTTGATATTTTTTTTTCCCGACGCAAACATTAAAACATGTTTTTATACTTCTGTAACATCAATATAATCTTCGGAACTAAATATCACAGCTGAGAGTTATATAAACAGGATTCAAACTTCTGCAATTTCTTAAATCAACTTTATATGATTTTGACTAACGATAAAAGAAACTCCAAAACAATATATTTAAATTTTTTTTTTAATCATAATGGTAATAAAAAATTTTCTTTGAATGCAGGCACATGCAGAAACAGCAGTTCTGTTTTAGGTTTTTAAGGCAATTAAATGGGCGGGGGTGGCTCAGTCGGTAGCGCGCCAGGCTCGTAATCTGTAGTTCCCAGCTTCGAGTCCCAGTCTGGGTCAGCGTTGAGATTTATCTCCGAAAAATTCTCCGCTCTGCCCACGGTCAGTAGGGGACACCGATGGGCTTGGAAACACGCCGTCCGTCGGATGGGACGTTAAGCCGTGGCCCCCTGTGCGGGAGAGACATACCCTGTGCACGTTAAAGAACACGCTGGATGGCCTTGACGGGAGGCTACCATCTGTCTCCCAACAGCTGTTCCAGTGGGTCCCCTCCCCCAACCTTCTCTGAGCCTTCGGGGTCCAGGTGACCTGGCCATTTAGCCCATGGTGTGCAAAAAAGTGCCGCTCAGAGGTAAAACAACCCAACTCCATATTATGTCAGAAATGTTATTACACTTGCTATTACTCCACATTAATTTGTTTTCTAGCTACTCTGCATTAAATCTGGTGATTTAACAAAGTTTTTGCATTACCTGATTGTTATTTTTTAAAATAGCAATTGTCCTTGTGAACTGGCCATTTAGCCCATGGTGTGCAAAAAGTGCCGTTCAGAGGTAAAAACAACCGAATGATAAAGAACACGCTGGATGGCCTTGACGGGAGGCTACCATCTGTCTCCCAACAGCTGTTCCAGTGTGTCCCCTCCCCCAACCTTCTCTGAGCCTACGGGGTCCATGTGACCTGGCCATTTAGTCCATGGTGTTCAAAAAAGTGCCGCTCAGAGGTAAAACAACCCAACCGTTGCTACAGACGGTGCTCCGGCAATGGTAGGACGACACCGAGGCTTTCTAGCATACTTAAGTTGGGTTGGTTTGGTTGTTTTTACCTCTGAGCGGCACTTTTTTGCACACCATGGGCTAAATGGCCAGTTCACATGGACCCCGAAGTCTCAGAGAAGGTTGGGGGAGGGGACCCACTGGAACAGCTGTTAGGAGACAGATGGTAGCCTCCCGTCAAGGCCATCCAGCGTGTTCTTTAACGTGCACAGGGTATGGCTCTCCCACACAGGGCCATGGCTTAACGTCCCATCCTACGGACGGTAGCCTTTCCAAGCCCATCGATGTCCCCTACTGACCGTGGGCAGGGCGGAGAATTTTGCGGAGATAAAACTCAACGCTGACCCAGCTGGGACTCGAACCTGGGAACTACAGATTACGAGCCTGGCATGCTACCGACTGAGCCACCCCCGCCCCACGATTTCAGGTTGGGATTGAAGATTGGATAAAAAGCCAATGTTCGTTTTAGAGCCTCTGAACAGCACTGTTTTTGCACACAATGGGCTAAATCACCAGGTCAAAATGATCCTGAGGGCTCAGAGAAGGTTGTGGGAGGGGATCCACTGAACAGCTGTTAGTTGTAACTTGAGATCTATCTCCGCAAAGTTCCCCCCCCCCCACCCCGTAAAGGGGTGGGGGTGGTTCAGTCGGTAGCGCGCCAGGCTCGTAATCTATAGTTCCCAGTTCGAGTCCTAGCTGGGTCAGCGTTGAGATTTATCTCCGCAAAATTCCCCGCCGTGCCCACGGTCAGTAAGGGACACCGATGGGCTTGGAAAGGCCGCCGTCCGTCGGATGGGACGTTAAGCCGTAACCCCGTGTGCGGGAGAAACCTGCCCACGGTCAGTAAGGGACACCGATGGGCTTGGAAAGGCCGCCGTCCGTCGGATGGGACGTTAAAGGTGGTCCCGTGTGCGGGAGAGCCATACCCTGTGCACGTTAAAGAACACGCTGGATGGCCTTGACGGGAGGTTACCATCTGTCTCCCAACAGCTGCTCCAGTGGGTCCCCCTCCCCCAACCTTCTCTGAGCCTATGGGGTCCATGTGACCTGGCCATTTAGCCCATTGTGTGCAAAAAAGTGCCGCTCAGAGGTAAAACAATCCAACCCAACCCATCCCGTAGGCCAATTTTCACAGAACAAGCATACCAGAGTCCCTGTTAGTTATACTCCCATTTTTTGTACTGATGATGCATTACTGGCTTTCACGTTGGCCCTATATCAGAGTCTGAAGTTTGTTCTGGTTATTTGTAAACTTAAACGATATAAAACCCCAGGGATAGATGAAATTACTACGGAAATGCTTAGAGCTGGGAATGTTTCTGTAACCACCTGTCTGACTAAAATTTTAAATATCTTTTATGATAAAGACATTGTTTCTAAAGATTTTAGCAGAGCTATTATTATTCTTAATTTAAAAAAAGCTGATCGCAGTTCTTATGATAACTAAAGTAGCAGCCTACTTTCTGTTCCAGATAAAGTTCTTTTCATGATTGTGCTTTAATAGAATTAAGTTGGGTTGGGTTGTTTTACCTCTGAGCGGCACGTTTTTGCACACCAAGGGCTAAATGGCCAGGTCACATTGCCCAGGAAGGCTCAGAGAAGGTTGGGAGAGGAGACCCACTGGAATAGCTGTTGGGAGACAGATGGTAGCCTCCAGTCAAGGCCATCCAGCGTGTTCTTTAACGTGCACAGGGTATGGCTCTCCCGCACACGGGGCCACGGCTTAACGTCCCATCCGACGGACGGCGGCCTTTCCAAGCCCATCGGTGCCCCCTACTGACCGTGGGCAGGGCGGGGAATTTTGCGGAGATAAATCTCGACGGTCGAATGCCGACGGTCAGTAGGGGACACCGATGGGCTTGGAAAGGCCGCCGTCCGTCGGATGGGACGTTAAGCCGTGGCCCCGTGTGCGGGAGAGCCATACTCTGTGCACGTTAAAGAACACGCTGGAGGCCCTTGATGGGAGGCTACCATCTGTCTCCCAACAGCTGTTCCAGTGGGTCCCCTCCCCCAATCTTCTCTGAGCCTTCGGGGTCCAGGTGACCTGGCCATTTAGCCCATGGTGTGCAAAAAAGTGCCGCTCAGAGGTTAAACAACCCAATGGTAAAGAACACGTTGGATGGCCTTGACGAGAGGCTACCATCTGTCTCCCAACAGCTGTTCCAGTGGGTCCCCTCCCCCAACCTTCTCTGAGCCTTCGGGGTCCAGGTGACCTGGCCATTTAGCCCATGGTGTGCAAAAAAAGTGCCGCTCAGAGGTAAAACAACCCAACCCAACCCAGTAGAGGTAGTGCTTTAACGGAACTTCTGGGTCTTGTCATTAAGTATATTTACCTGGGACTGGAACCTAAGAACTGGAGATTCCTGGTGCGCTACCAACTGAGCCACCTACACCCCAGTTAACATAATGAAAGCTCTCTATAATAATACTGAGTCATATGTGAGAGTTTGTAAGGTTGTATCAATTGGTTTAACAATGATGGTGGAGTTTGACAAGGATGCACACTGTGTCCTTTCCTCTTAAGTTTCGTTGGGTTGGGTTGGGTTGTTTTACCTCTGAGCGGCACTTTTTTGCACACCATGGGCTAAATGGCCAGGTCACATGGACCCCGAAGGCTCAGAGAAGGTTGGGGGAGGGGACCCACTGGAACAGCTGTTGGGAGACAGATGGTAGCCTCCCGTCAAGGCCATCCAGCGTGTTCTTTAACGTGCACAGGGTATGGCTCTCCCGCACACGGGGCCACGGCTTAACGTCCCATCCGACGGACGGCGGCCTTTCCAAGCCCATCGGTGTCCCCTACTGACCGTGGGCAGGGCGAGGAATTTTGCGGAGATAAATCTCAACGCTGACCCAGCTGGGACTCGAACCTGGGAACTACAGATTACGAGCCTGGCGCGCTACCGACTGAGCCACCCCCGCCCCCTTAAGTTTCGTTTGGGCGTCTCAGTCGGTAGCGCGCCAGGCTCGTAATCTATCGTAATCCCCGTAGGTGTGAGGTACCGAACGTTTGTTGCGAAATACACGTTGCAGGACTTAGAATTATATGAATATGGGACTTCGTAATTATTTGGAGGATTGCATCAGCCGTTCTGAGAAGGGTTGCCACCGAAAGTTTGGTTGGACTTAAATATTTTGAGGGTGGAAATTACGAGGTTAGCCGTGCGATGGGGATGGGACTTTTTATAAGTGTTTAATAAAGAGGTTGCATATTAATAAAGGGGGTATCAGTTATGGATGAATGTTTAATTAATAAGGAATAAATACATGAAATATACAACTACCACATTAAAGTATAGAAATATATGTGGGGTTGATTTACGAGTATAATCACGAATTAAAAAGAAATAAAAATACCCTGGTAATAAAAATAAAAAAACATACGTTAATAAAAAAATAAAAAAATGTTAATAAAAATACAACAATATAAAACTCGTGAAGGAAATAGAACCAACCGAGATTGTTCAGTAAAGAACGCTTATCCCCACTTCAGACACATCGACGCAACTCGCGTAAGTAACAAGCTGTAGCCGGGTGCGTTAGCGTGCAGATTAAGTTTCTGACTCATAAGATAACGCATTCAAAAACCCGCCTGGGAGAGAGTTTTTTTTTTCAAATATTGTACGTTCGTTAAACACTAGATGGCTCCATAATTAGGATGGAGAATTCTGAGACCACGAGAGTTGTTAACTACGAAATGAGTCACACGGCCCGTGTGACGTCAGGATTAAAAATGGCAACTCTGGACTTGGAAAAAAATTCGGATGAGGGTAGAAACCAAGATAGGTTTCTCTGGAAATTATGACCGAGTTGTTATCCAATACCATCTGTTATATATTATTACCTCCAATTTAACTGAATAATATAATTTCGGATTAATATACTATCCCGCAGAAACTGATTTAAAAGATTTTAAAATTTTTTTCCTTCAGAAAAAGAAAAAAATACTATTGGGTAAAAAATGAAAAAAAAAAAAATAAAAAAAAATGGTGGAAGAAAAAAATCTCTGATTTAAAAATAAATTATTTGAAATTATGAAAATTATTGAAGGGAACTATGTATTAGTGACCTGTAAGAGTTGGGTAAAAATACTTTAAAAGGTAGAACTGCTAATCGGTGACATCAGATTTCAAAATGGTGAACTCGAAAAAAATTTGTGGAAACCAAGATGGACGTCGGTGGAAATTACTAATGGATTATCTGCAATTTAACTGAATAATTTCAGATTAATACATTACTGGAGGGAGGTATTTTATTCACCATTGTCCGACTTCAGTCTTTAAAAAACAGTGAGAATTCTGACCAATGTGCTCCGCCACCAGCTTGTACCACACAGGTGGCGGAGCCCATAGGATTAACATAGCTCCGCCACTGGCTCAGAACTCTCCTTTACTCACTACTATTAAACGCAAATATTGTCCTACGCAAAACACAATTTTCCTTCTCGAGAAAATTTCTTTGCATAAATGTTAAGGAACAAAAATAAATAGATAACTTTAAAATACTATCATTTTATTGAAAAACAATATACAGGGTGAATCTGAAAAAGTGGGCAAAACTTTACGGGGTGGTAGAACGCAGCTATACGAGCAATATTCGTCATAAAATGTATGGTCGGAACGCAAACGGCGAGCCGCTAGGTGGCGTTGGAAATGGTATAAAAGAGTCGGTCCTCGTACCCAACGGCATTTCTACCGTGGATTGCGAGAGGATGGCTGGTTATACTAACCACGAAATGGCGGATATGCACTTGAAAAGCCTAATCTACGAGTGCCCCATTGAAACCGATATGGATCTAGTCGCCAGGATCGCCGTTGTTGCTGGCGATATTCGGGAAATGCCTGGTGTCTTCGCAAATGTGCGTCGGTCCCTACCCCGCAGGTGTGAAGCCTGCATTACAGCTGGCGGCAGCTCTTTTGAGCAATTTCTTTGAGCATGTACCTCAATTACATTCCTGTTAATAAAATGTTTTTTGAAGTATCTCCTCTCCTTCTTGTGTCCATTTTTTAAATGTGACAGTGGAAAACTACCATTTAACTTCTCACCGCTTGCGTTCCGACCATACATTCTATGACGAATATTGCTCGTATAGCTGCGTTCTACCACCCCGTAAAGTTTTGCCCACTTTTTCAGATTCACCCTGTATATAAATAACTCTACACAATAACACTTTGTCATATTTCTTCTATGAAATTATCTTCATATTCTGAAAATTCTTTTCTGTTGAGAGTATTCTTTAGCATAGTCTTCATTCTGTTCACAAAAAAAAAGTTATTTGAAAACACGTTCTCTGTAGTTTTAGGGGCATAGGTGGCTCAGTCGGTAGCGCGCCAGGCTCGTAATCTGTAGTTCCCAGGTTCGAGTCCCAGCTGGGTCAGCGTTGAGATTTATCTCCGCAAAATTCCCCGCCCTGCCCACGGTCAGTAAGGGACACCGATGGGCTTGGAAAGGCCGCCGTCCGTCGGATGGGACGTTAAGCCGTGGCCCCGTGTGCGGGAGAGCCATACCCTGTGCACGTTAAAGAACACGCTGGATGGCCTTGACGGGAGGTTACCATCTGTCTCCCAACAGCTGTTCCAGTGGGTCCCCTCCCCCAACCTTCTCTGAGTCTTCGGGGTCCATGTGACCTGGCCATTTAGCCCATGGTGTGCAAAAAAGTGCCGCTCAGAGGTAAAACAACCCAACTCTGTAGTTTTATCTTGGTATTTAGAGAATCCTCAAAGTACAGTCGCTCAAAAAATATCTGAACACTATGGTTACGTTATTTTAGAAATTAGTGATCTGGCAACCTTCTTGTCACGTGACACGAAGGTTGCCAGATCACTAATTTCTAAAAAAAGTTGCCAGATATTTTTCCTGAATTCTGTAATCAATCATAGTGTTCGATATTTTTTTTGAAAGTATACTGTCAACTTCTTCAACTAGTTAACTATGTCGTCTTCTTTAATACCTCGGTTAATAAGCAAAAAAAAAATAGTTAATACATAAATAAACTTGTCTTTAAATTTCAGGACTGATGTAATTGGTTCATGGATCTAATTGATGAAAATAATGTATATGTTACCGCTAAAGCTCGAAAGCCGTTAATGTGCACATTACCTAGCTAATCTGCAGATTAACTGATTTGCTCCGTTAATGTGCGGAATCAAGAGTTTTCCGCATTTTACCTAGGTAATGGCCGAGTGGTTAGCGCGCTTGGCTACTGATCTAAGGGACCTGGGTTCGAGCCCTGGGTAAGGCATGGATGTACGTGTCGTTTTTCTGCTGAGGTGCTGCCATCCTCTCAGACCTTCTACTCTGGCATATAAACTGACAGGCTCCTGTCAGACCTCTGTGGCAAGCAGCTGCTTCAGGGGGTATTTATTTATTATTTTTTTTATTAATGTGCACATTAACGGCTTCCGTATCGTTAAAGTTCAAAAGTTTGTTTCTCTCATAGTGGTGAATCTCTTGAATATGAATCTTCGTGTCACGTGATTCACTCGTCCGCATTATAAAAAACGCCCCGGATGAGCGGAGGCCAAGTGAGAACGAATCGGTAAAGTGATTCATTCTCGATAACGAATCACTAAAATGATTCATTCTCACTTGGCCTGCTCATTTTGGGGGCGTTTTTTATAATTCGGACGACTGATTCATGTTGACAGAGGGATGACCCTGGTTTCAACTCTACTCTCGGACACTAGATAAATAACATTATGTTAATTTAAGCGTACAGAAACATTCCTGTTGTTCCAGCAAAGATCTAATTTTCCCTTTAACGAATGCCTAGTAGGTAATGTGCAGATTATCCAGGTAATTTCCAGATTATCCAGGTAATTTGCAGATTACCTAGGTAATTTGAGAAATGAAACAATTTTCCGCACGTTAACGGATCACCCTAGTTAATCTGCACAATGCCTAGATAATATGTAGAATAACTGATTTCTGCACTTTAGCGGTAACATGTATATTATTATTTGTACACTTTTATGCTTTGATAGTGAAAGATGGTTTTCCAAAGGTAAAATATATGCTCTATGTTATAACACCTTTTATGATAAAGTCTCTAATTTAAATGGTTATTTACAAGCAAAAAACATTACCACCACAAAATGAGATTTGGGTTGGGTTGTTTTACCTCTGAGTCGCACTTTTTTGCACACCATGGGCTAAATGGCCAGGTCACATGGACCCCGTAGGCTCAGAGAAGGTTGGGGGAGGGTACCCACTGGAACAGCTGTTGGGAGACAGATGGTAGCCTCCCGTCAAGGCCATCCAGCGTGTTCTTTAACATTGGGTTGTTTTACTTCTGAGTGGCACTTTTTTGCACACCATGGGCTAAATGGCCAGGTCACATGGACCCCGGAGGCTCAGAGATGGTTGGGGGAGGGGACCCACTGGAACAGCTGTTGGGAGACAGATGGTAGCCTCCCGTCAAGGCCATCCAGCGTGTTCTTTAACATTGGGTTGTTTTACTTCTGAGTGGAACTTTTTTGCACACCATGAGCTAAATGGCCAGGTCACATGGACCCCGGAGGCTCAGAGAAGCTTGGGGGAGGGGACCCACTCGAACAGCTGTTGGGAGACAAATGGTAGCCTCCCGTCAAGGCCATCCAGCGTGTTCTTTAACGTGCACAGGGTATGGCTCTCCCGCACACTGGGCCACGGCTTAACGTCCCATCCGACGGACGGCGGTCTTTCCAAGCCCATCGGTGTCCCCTACTGACCGTGGGGAGGGCGGGGAATTTTGCGGAGATAAATCTCAATGCTGACCCAGCTGGGACTCGAACCTGGGAACTGCAGATTACGAGCGTAGCGCGCTGCCGACTGAGCCACCCCCGCCCCCACAAAATGAGATAAAATGGTGTGTGATATTAAATGCAAGAGTTCCAAAAGTCAACTCAAGTTCATCTGCTATTCTGTCATAATGACAGTATAGTCCGACAAGCAACAAATTTAAGCAGCAGAAGTTCATTTCTAATACGGTCCCGTCAGCGATCGTACAGTCGCTCAAAAAAGTATCCGAACACTATAGTTAATTACAGAATTCAGAAAAAATATCTGGCGACTATTTTTTTTCGAAATCAGTGATCTAGCAACCTTCGTGTCACGTGACATGGTTGCCAGATCACTAATTTCTAAAAAAATCGTTGCCAGATATTTTTTCTGAATTCTGTAATCAACCTTAGTGTTCGGATACTTTTTTGAGCGACTGTACTTCGGAGAGATATAATGATAGGGCAAAGGTAGTGGCATAATGTATTGCCATAAATGCCACAGACTTAAGACTTCTTGCCACCCTGCCCTGCCAATCGTCAGTAGGGGGACACCGATGGGCTTGGAAAAGCTGCCATCTGTCGGATGGAACATTAAGCCTTGGGTCCGTACGGGGGAACCTTATACTGTGCACATTAAAGAACACGCGGGATGACCTTGACGGGAGGCTACCATCTGTCTCCCAACAGCTCTTCCAGTGGGTCCCTCCCCCAACCATCTCTGAGCCTTTGGTATCCATGTAATCTGACCATTTAGGGGCGGGGGTGGCTCAGTCGGTAGCGCGCCAGGCTCGTAATCTGTAGTTCCCAGGTTCGAGTCCCAGCTGCGTCAGCGGTGAGATTTATCTCCGCAAAATTCCCCGCCCTGCCCACGGTCAGTAGAGGACACCGATGGGCTTGGAAAGGCTGCCGTCCGTCGGATGGTACGTTAAGCCGTGGCCCCGTGTGCCATACCCTGTGCACGATAAAGAGCACGCTGGATGGCCTTGACGAGAGGCTACCATTTGTCTCCCAACAGCTGTTCCAGTGGGTCCCCTACCCCAACCTTCTCTGAGCCTTCGGGGTCCATGTGACCTGGCCATTTAGCCCATGGTGTGCAAAAAAGTGCCGCTCAGAGGTAAAACAATCGAACCCAACACTACTATGACCGACCCTTCAAGATCTATTTTAATTACGGTTTATATTCATTCAGACAGAGAAATTCTAAGAAATCTTTTACATTCAATCAGTTGGGTTGTTTTACCTCTGAGTGACACTTTTTTGCACACCATGGGCTAAATGGCAGTCACAAGGATCTCGAAGGCTCAGAGAAGGTTGGGGGAGAGAACCTACTGGAACAGGTGTTGGGAGACAGATGGTAACCTACCGTCAAGGCCATCTAGCGTGTTCTTTACCATTGGGTTTACCTCTGAGTGGCACTTTTTTGCACACCATGGGCTAAATGGCAGTCACAAGGACCCCGAAGGCTCAGAGAAGGTTGGGGGAGAGAACCTACTGGAACAGGTGTTGGGAGACAGATGGTAACCTCCCGTCAAGGCCATCTAGCGTGTTCTTTACCATTGGGTTTACCTCTGAGTGGCACTTTTTTGCACACCATGGGGTAAATGTCAGTCACAAGGACCCCGAAGGCTCAGAGAAGGTTGGGGGAGAGAACCTACTGGAACAGGTGTTGGGAGACAGATGGTAACCTCCCGTCAAGGCCATCTAGCGTGTTCTTTACCATTGGGTTTACCTCTGAGGGACAATTTTTTGCACACCATGGGCTAAATGGCAGTCACAAGGACCCCGAACGCTCAGAAAAGGTTGGGGGAGAGAACCTACTGGAACAGGTGTTGGGAGACAGATGGTAACCTCCCTTCAAGGCCATCTAGCGTGTTCTTTACCATTGGGTTTACCTCTGAGTGGCACTTTTTTGCACACAATGGGCTAAATGGCAGTCACAAGGAACCCGAAGGCTCAGAGAAGGTTGGGGGAGAGAACCTACTGGAACAGGTGTTGGGAGACAGATGGTAACCTCCCGTCAAGGCCATCTAGCGTGTTCTTTACCATTGGGTTTACCTCTGAGGGACAATTTTTTGCACACCATGGGCTAAATGGCAGTCACAAGGACCCCGAACGCTCAGAAAAGGTTGGGGGAGAGAACCTACTGGAACAGGTGTTGGGAGACAGATGGTAACCTCACTTCAAGGCCATCTAGCGTGTTCTTTACCATTGGGTTTACCTCTGAGTGGCACTTTTTTGCACACCATGGGCTAAATGGCAGTCACAAGGATCTCGAAGGCTCAGAGAAGGTTGGGGGAGAGAACCTACTGGAACAGGTGTTGGGAGACAGATGGTAACCTACCGTCAAGGCCATCTAGCGTGTTCTTTACCATTGGGTTTACCTCTGAGTGGCACTTTTTTGCACACCATGGGCTAAATGGCAGTCACAAGGACCCCGAAGGCTCAGAGAAGGTTGGGGGAGAGAACCTACTGGAACAGGTGTTGGGAGACAGATGGTAACCTCCCGTCAAGGCCATCTAGCGTGTTCTTTACCATTGGGTTTACCTCTGAGTGGCACTTTTTTGCACACCATGGGGTAAATGTCAGTCACAAGGACCCCGAAGGCTCAGAGAAGGTTGGGGGAGAGAACCTACTGGAACAGGTGTTGGGAGACAGATGGTAACCTCCCGTCAAGGCCATCTAGCGTGTTCTTTACCATTGGGTTTACCTCTGAGTGGCACTTTTTTGCACACCATGGGGTAAATGTCAGTCACAAGGACCCCGAAGGCTCAGAGAAGGTTGGGGGAGAGAACCTACTGGAACAGGTGTTGGGAGACAGATGGTAACCTCCCGTCAAGGCCATCTAGCGTGTTCTTTACCATTGGGTTTACCTCTGAGGGACAATTTTTTGCACACCATGGGCTAAATGGCAGTCACAAGGACCCCGAACGCTCAGAAAAGGTTGGGGGAGAGAACCTACTGGAACAGGTGTTGGGAGACAGATGGTAACCTCCCTTCAAGGCCATCTAGCGTGTTCTTTACCATTGGGTTTACCTCTGAGTGGCACTTTTTTGCACACAATGGGCTAAATGGCAGTCACAAGGAACCCGAAGGCTCAGAGAAGGTTGGGGGAGAGAACCTACTGGAACAGGTGTTGGGAGACAGATGGTAACCTCCCGTCAAGGCCATCTAGCGTGTTCTTTACCATTGGGTTTACCTCTGAGGGACAATTTTTTGCACACCATGGGCTAAATGGCAGTCACAAGGACCCCGAACGCTCAGAAAAGGTTGGGGGAGAGAACCTACTGGAACAGGTGTTGGGAGACAGATGGTAACCTCACTTCAAGGCCATCTAGCGTGTTCTTTACCATTGGGTTTACCTCTGAGTGGCACTTTTTTGCACACCATGGGCTAAATGATAGTCACAAGGCCCCCGAAGGCTCAGAGAAGGTTGGGGGAGAGAACCTACTTGAACAGGTGTTGGGAGACAGATGGTAACCTCCCGTCAAGGCCATCTAGCGTGTTCTTTACCATTGGGTTTACCTCTGAGTGGCACTTTTTTGCACACCATGGGCTAAATGATAGTCACAAGGACCCCGAAGGCTCAGAGAAGGTTGGGGGAGAGAACCTACTTGAACAGGCGTTGGGAGACAGATGGTAACCTCCCGTCAAGGCCATCTAGCGTGTTCTTTACCATTGGGTTTACCTCTGAGTGGCACTTTTTTGCACACAATGGGCTAAATGGCAGTCACAAGGAACCCGAAGGCTCAGAGAAGGTTGGGGGAGAGAACCTACTGGAACAGGTGTTGGGAGACAGATGGTAACCTCCCGTCAAGGCCATCTAGCGTGTTCTTTACCATTGGGTTTACCTCTGAGGGACAATTTTTTGCACACCATGGGCTAAATGGCAGTCACAAGGACCCCGAACGCTCAGAAAAGGTTGGGGGAGAGAACCTACTGGAACAGGTGTTGGGAGACAGATGGTAACCTCCCTTCAAGGCCATCTAGCGTGTTCTTTACCATTGGGTTTACCTCTGAGTGGCACTTTTTTGCACACAATGGGCTAAATGGCAGTCACAAGGAACCCGAAGGCTCAGAGAAGGTTGGGGGAGAGAACCTACTGGAACAGGTGTTGGGAGACAGATGGTAACCTCCCGTCAAGGCCATCTAGCGTGTTCTTTACCATTGGGTTTACCTCTGAGGGACAATTTTTTGCACACCATGGGCTAAATGGCAGTCACAAGGACCCCGAACGCTCAGAAAAGGTTGGGGGAGAGAACCTACTGGAACAGGTGTTGGGAGACAGATGGTAACCTCACTTCAAGGCCATCTAGCGTGTTCTTTACCATTGGGTTTACCTCTGAGTGGCACTTTTTTGCACACCATGGGCTAAATGATAGTCACAAGGCCCCCGAAGGCTCAGAGAAGGTTGGGGGAGAGAACCTACTTGAACAGGTGTTGGGAGACAGATGGTAACCTCCCGTCAAGGCCATCTAGCGTGTTCTTTACCATTGGGTTTACCTCTGAGTGGCACTTTTTTGCACACCATGGGCTAAATGATAGT
Organism: Ryuthela nishihirai; assembly: GCA_038380435.1. Lineage (NCBI taxonomy): Eukaryota > Metazoa > Arthropoda > Arachnida > Araneae > Heptathelidae > Ryuthela > Ryuthela nishihirai. The sequence goes on from JAWZYU010000055.1 coordinate 2,337,557, forward strand.
CACAAGGACCCCGAAGGCTCAGAGAAGGTTGGGGGAGAGAACCTACTTGAACAGGCGTTGGGAGACAGATGGTAACCTCCCGTCAAGGCCATCTAGCGTGTTCTTTACCATTGGGTTTACCTCTGAGTGGCACTTTTTTCCACACCATGGGATAAATGACAGTCACAAGGACCCCGAAGGCTCAAACAAGTTTGGGGGAGAGAACCTACTTGAACAGGTGTTGGGAGACAGATGGTAACCTCCCGTCAAGGCCATCTAGCGTGTTCTTTACCATTTGGTTTACCTCTGAGTGGCACTTTCTTGCACACCATGGGCTAAATGGCAGTCCAAGGACCCCGAAGGCTCAGAGAAGGTTGGGGGAGAGAACCTACTAGAACAGGTGTTGGGAGACAGAGGGTAACCTCCCGTCAAGGCCATCTAGCGTGTTGTTTACCATTGGGTTTACCTCTGAGTGGCACTTTTTTACACACCATGGGCTAAATGGCAGTCACAAGGACCCCGAAGGATCAGAGAAGGTTGGGGGAGAGAACCTACTGGAACAGGTGTTGGGAGACAGATGGTAACCTCCCGTCAAGGCCATCTAGTGTGTTCTTTACCATTGGATTTACCTCTGAGTGGCACTTTTTTCCACACCATGCGCTAAATGGCAGTCACAAGGACCCCGAAGGCTCAGAGAAGGTTGGGGGAGAGAACCTACTAGAACAGGTGTTGGGAGACAGAGGGTAACCTCCGGTCAAGGCCATATAGCGTGTTCTTTACCATTGGGTTTCCCTCTGAGTGGCACTTTTTTGCACACCATGGGCTAAATGGCAGTCACAAGGACCCCGAAGGCTCAGAGAAGGTTGGGGGAGAGAACCTACTGGAACAGGTGTTGGGAGACAGATGGTAACCTCCCGTCAAGGCCATCTAGTGTGTTCTTTACCATTCGGTTTACCTCTGAGTGGCACTTTTTTGCACACCATGGGCTAAATGGCAGTCACAAGGACCCTGAAGGCTCAGAGAACGTTGGGGAGAGAACCTACTGGAACAGGTGTTGGGAGACAGATGGTAACCTCCCGTCAAGGCAATCTAGCGTGTTCTTTACCATTTGGTTTCCCTCTGAGTGGCACTTTTTTGCACACCATGGGCTAAATGGCAGTCACAAGGACCCCAAAGGCTCAGAAAAGGTTGGGGGAGAGAACCTACTGGAACAGGTGTTGGGAGACAGATGGTAACCTCCCGTCAAGGCCATGTAGCGTGTTCTTTACCATTTGGTTTACCTCTGAGTGGCACTTTTTTGCACACCATGGGCTAAATGGCAGTCACAAGGACCCCGAAGGCTCAGAGAATGTTGGGGGAGAGAACGTACTGGAACAGTTCTTGGGAGACAGATGGTAACCTCCCGTCAAGGCCATCAAGTGTGTTCTTTACCATTGGGTTTACCTCTGAGTGGCACTTTTTTGCACACCATTGGCTAAATGGAAGTCACAATTACCCCGAAGGCTCAGAGAAGGTTGGGGGACAGAACCTACTGGAACAGGTGTTGGGAGACAGATGGTAACCTCCCGTCAAGGCCATCTAGTGTGTTCTTTACCATTGGGTTTCCCTCTGAGTGGCACTTTTTTGCACACCATGGGCTAAATGGCAGTCACAAGGACCCCGAAGGCTCAGAGAAGGTTGGGGGAGAGAACCTACTGGAACAGGTGTTGGGAGACAGATGGTAACCTCCCGTCAAGGCCATCTAGTGTGTTCTTTACCATTCGGTTTACCTCTGAGTGGCACTTTTTTGCACACCATGGGCTAAATGGCAGTCACAAGGACCCTGAAGGCTCAGAGAACGTTGGGGAGAGAACTTACTGGAACAGGTGTTGGGAGACAGATGGTAATCTCCCGTCAAGGCCATCTAGTGTGTTCTTTACCATTGGGTTTACCTCTGAGTGGCACTTTTTTGCACACCATGGGCTAAATGGCAGTCACAAGAAACCCGAAGACTCAGAGAAGGTTGGGGGAGAGAACCTACTGGAACAGGTGTTGGGAGACAGATGGTAACTTCCCGTCAAGAAAATCTAGCGTGTTCTTTACCATTGGGTTTACCTCTGCGTGGCACTTTGGGCTAAATGGCAGTCACAAGGACCCCGAAGGCTCAGAGAAGGTTGGGGGAGAGAAACTACTGGGACAGGTGTTGGTAGACAGATGGTAACCTCCTGTCAAGGCCATGTAGCGTGTTCTTTACCATTGGGTTTACCTCTGAGTGGCACTTTTTTGCACACCATGGGCTAAATGGCAGTCACAAAAACCCCGAAGGCTCAGAGAAGGTTGGGGGAGAGAACCTACTGGAACAGGTGTTGGGAGACAGATGGTAACCTCCCGTCAAGGCCATCTAGCGTGTTCTTTACCATTGGGTTTACCTCTGAGTGGCACTTTTTTGCACACAATGGGCTAAATGGCCAGGTCACATGGACCCCGAAGGCTCAGAGAAAGTTGGGGGAGAGAACCTACTTTAACAGGTGTTGGGAGACAGATAGTAACCTCCCGTCAAGGCCATCTAGCATGTTCTTTACCATTGGGTTTACCTCTGAGTGGCACTTTTTTGCACACCATGGGCTAAATGGCAGTCACAAGGACCCCGAAGGCTCAGAGAAGGTTGGGGGAGAGAACCTACTGGAACAGGTGTTGGGAGACAGATGGTAACCTCCCGTCAAGGCCATCTAGCGTGTTCTTTACCATTGTGTTTACCTCTGAGTGGCACATTTTTGCACACCATAGGCTAAATGGCCGGGTCACATGGACCCCAAAAACTCAGAGAAGTTTGAGAGAGGTTACTCACTGGAACAGCTGTTGGGAGACAGATGGTAGCTTGCGTCAATACCATCCAGCATGTTCTTTAATGTGCAGAGGGTATAGCTGTCCCACACACAGGGCAACGGCTTAACATCCCATCCAACGGATGACAGCCTTTCCGGACTCCCCATCAGTGTCTCCTACTGACCATGGACAGGGCTCCTTGTGACTTGGCCATTTAGTCCATCAAACTTTCCAAGCCCATCGGTTTCCCTTATTGACCGTGGGCAGGGCGGTAGTTTTGTGGAGACTGGTGAAAAGGGTGAATTTCCTTGATGTAGAGTATCCAGTGTAGAAACGTGCATTTCTTTTGGTCATTCATTTTACCAATTATGAAAAAAAAATGCACATGTAGCTATTATCAGAATGTTAGGTGCTAAAAATTTACTAGAAGAAACATCATAATGAAAACGATTTTGCATTAAATTCTTCTCATCTTACAAAAAGGGGCGTGGGTGGTTCAGTCGGTCGTGCGCTAGGCTCGTAATCTGTAGTTTCCAGGTTCGAGTCCCAGCTGGGTCAGCAAAACTGAAAAACCGCAAAACTCCCCGCCCTGCACACGGTCAGTAGGGGACACCCATGGGCTTGGAAAGGCCGCCATCCGTCGGATGGGACGTTAAGCCGTGGTCTCGTATGCGGGAGAGACATATCCTGTGCACGTTAAAGAACACGCTGGATGGCCTTGACGGGAGGCTACCATCTGTCTCCCAACAGCTGTTCCAGTGGATCCCCTCCCCCAACCTTCTCTGAGCCTACGGGGTCCATGTGACCTTTCCATTTAGCCCATGGTGTGGGTTGGGTTGTTGGGTTGTTTTACGTCTGAGTGGCACTTTTTTGCACACCATGGGCTAAATGGCCAGGTCACATGGATCCCGAAGGCTCAGAGAAGGTTGGGGGAGGGGACCCACTGGAACAGCTGTTGGGAGACAGATGGCAGCCTCCCGTCAAGGCGATCCAGCGTGTTCCTTACCATTGGGTTGTTTTACCTCTGAGCGGCACTTTTTTTCACACAATGGGCTAAATGGCCAGGTCTCATGGACCCCGAAGGCTCAGAGAAGGTAGGGGGAGGGGACCCACTGGAACAGCTGTTGGGAGACAGATGGTAGCCTCCCGTCAAGGCCATCCAGCGTGTTCTTTAACTTGCACAGGGTATGGCTCTCCCGCACACGGGGCCACGGCTTAACGTCCCATGAGACGGACGGCTGCCTTTCCAAGCCCATCGGTGTCCCCTACTGACCGTGGGCAGGGCGGGGAATTTTGCGGAGAAAAATCTCAACGCTGACCCAGCTGGTACTCGAACCTGGGAACTACAGATTACGAGCCTGGCGCGCTACCGACTGAGTCACCCCCCACCCCCATTCCATGGTGTGCAAAAAAACGTATACGCTCAGAGGTAAAACAACCCAACCCAACTCTTACAAAAAAAGTATCTCTGTTCTCTCCATTTCAGTTTTGATTCTTATCACTTTAAACATGCCAACTACAAACTTTAAAATTCATTAAAAATTATCAAATCACTCTCAAAGCTTTTTATATTTTAGACTCTATTGCATTTTTGCAGCTCCAAGTTCCTTAAGCTGTTTTTTGAGTAAAGATATTGCTCTGTTTGTTTTCTCATTCAACTCTGTGTCCTTATTCAACGCATCTACTGATTGTGAAATTTTTCTACTTTTACTGGATGTTTTGAATTTCACTCGGGTTGTTTTACCTCTGAGCGGCACTTTTTTGCACACAATGGGCTAAATGGCCAGGTCACATGGACCCCGAAGGCTCAGAGAAAGTTGGGGGATGGAACCCACTGGAACAGTTGTTGGGAGACAGATGGTAGCCTCCCGTCAAGGCCATCGTGTTCTTTAACGTGCACAGGGTATGGCTCTCCCGCACACGGGGCCACGGCTTAACGTCCCATCCGACGAACGGCGGCCTTTCCAAGCCCACCGGTGTCCCCTACTGACCGTGGGCAGGGCGGGGAATAAATCTCAACGCTGACCTAGCTGGGACTCGAACCTGGGAACTAGCAGATTACGAGCCTGGCGAGCTACCGACTCATTCATCCCCGCCCCCATAATATCTAGAGTCAGGTAGAGTAATAAATGCATAATTCTAGAGTGAAATATTGGGTTTAAATTTATAGTCTGCATATTTTAGAGTTATATTCAAAAATAGAATTGAAAATAAAGTCTCATGTTGAGCATAATCACTTTTAAAATTGAATTACAAAAACTTATAAAAGTAGTATTATTTAAAACTTGGTTAAAAATAAAGATGATATAAACAGACGTTGCTTTATGGCACACATCTCTCCTTGAGTAAGGAAAAAAAGTAAAAACAAGAATAATTAAAGCTTTGATTGAGTCAAGGTCATCTTATTGTGACCTTGGAAGAATTGAAATAGGAATTGAACTTATTTAGAGAAAGGAAATTTTAATAATTGAAATGAAATTTATTGTTTTTGAAAAGTTGCAAATTCAAGAAGAGATTGCAAAACTTTCAGCTCCACACGAATACCAAATAAGTGTCCGAATTTTTTAAAGAACCTTAATTAAGAAATAAAATAGGCCAAATATAAGATGCAAATAATGTATTTTGAACTAAATATTTTGAAGAAATTTGCATAATCTAAACGTTTTCTAATATAAGAATTCTGGTTGTGCTGCCATCTATCGGGTTTGGTCAGAAATACAATTCCGAAAAATTGAGAAAAGAGGGAAAAAATTTTTCTGCTGAGGTCCTGCCATCCTCTCAGATCCTTCTACTATGGCATATAAACTGACAGGCTCCTGTCAGACCTCTGTGGCAAGCAGCTGCTTGAGGGGGTATTTATTTATTTATTTTTATTTATTAAACCATTTCTTCCTAGGGTTGCGTACACGCAACACGAAGTTTAACTTCACAAAATGCAGTCAAAATGAACTTATTATACAAAACTCATCATGCATGTGTTAAAAGGCATTCACAAGCTCTCTGTCTATGTGTTTATATTTCACAATTAGTCTAACACTTCGTTAAAAAATATAAATTAGTGTAAACATGTTTTTTCAATATTTTCCAATAATTTATTTCAAGTGTTAAAATGTATTTAGTTCAACATTTATGTGCATATTCCTGAATGTTACATATGTGGGATACACATGGATATTTTTTTTTCTTGAACATATTAGACCTATGACCCAGCAGTGAATGATTTATATATCCGTTGCGCTGACGCATAGTTGGGAGTTGCCCAGTTAAAGTTCGTTCTGGGTTGGGTTGTTTTACCTCTGAGCAGCACATTTTTGCACACCATGGGCTAAATGGCCAGGTCACATGGACCCCGAAGGCTCAGAGAATATCGGGGGAGGGGACCCACTGTGAGGGGACCACTGTTGGGAGACGGATGGTAGCCTCCCGTCAAGGCCATCCAGTATGTTCTTTAACGTGCACAGGATATGGCTCTCCCACACACGGGGCCACGGCTTAACGTCCCATCCGACGGGCGGCATCCTTTCCAAGCCCATCGGTGTCCCCTACTGACCGTGGGCAGGGCGGGGAATTTTGCGGAGATAAATCTCAACGCTAACCCAACTGGGACTCGAACCAGGGAACTACAGATTACGAGCCAGGCGCGCTATCGACTGAGCCACCACCGCCCCTCAAGTTCGTTCTGTGACAAGTCATGACCTGTGCAGTCAAAAATAAGAACTCGAATTTAATGTTTCTGCAGTCTAAAAGCTTTGTAAGTTTAAGAATTATATCTGGCTTTGTGTTATAACACGAATACTTTTGAAGCATCGGACCTCCCTTGTAAGTACATTGTATTATAATATTCTATTATGATTTTCGTATTTCTTATGATATTTAGTTTTTCGTAAAAACAATGTTGCATTTTTAGAATACATTCTTTGCCCTAGTTTTCAATTATAGAACTTAGAAATGGCTTTCTACAACAGAGATTACAAACAGCTGAGGAAATTATAGATGTTCTTGAGGAATTAGAGGCAGAAGAAGCCATTAATGCAGTCTGATGAAGAAGAAATAGAGGATGGACGTATGTTTATCAATGACGGGGGTGATGGATTACAAGCAGATGTGGTGCGTACATTTGAAATTCGTGCTACTTTAGATCACAAAACAGATATATCAGTACCTGAAACTATACAAAATACTCTGAAGAACCAAAACAGAAAAAGAAGAAACCTACAACAAAATGGCTGAAGTGTGCCCCAACTTATACTGACACTCCTAAAAACTGTGAAGTTAGATGTGTCGAAGAAATAAAGAATAAGTTTGGGAGTTTGACACCCATACAAATGTTTGAACTTTTCTTAGACAAACCAATTTTGGGTGAAATAGTAAAGTTTTCAATCAAATATGCTCAAAGTAAAAACAACCACACATTTAATATGTCACGTACTGACTTGGAAAAATTTATTGGTGTCCTTATATTCACTGGTTATCACTCTCTACCTCAAACAAAATTTGATTGGAGTTTAGATGAAGATAAAGGAATCCCTCTCATACGCAAAACAATGTCACGGAACAGATTTGATGAAATGAAGAAGTACATTCATCTTTCTGATAATGATAAGTTAAACAAATCTGAAAAGTTTTCCAAGCTAAGACCTTTTTTCAATGAACTAAATAAACGGTACATGCAGTTTGGTGTATTTTCCTATAAGATATCGATTGATGAAGAGATGGTGCCATATTTTGGACGTCATTCTGCTAAGATGTTCATACGAAGGAAACCAGTAGGTTTGGATCCAAACTGTGGTGTATAGCCTCAGCTGGATGGGGCGGGGGTAGTTCAGTCGGTAGCGCTCCAGGCTCGTAATCCCTACTTCCCAGATTCGAGTCCCAGCTGGGTCAGCGTTGAGATTTATCTCCGCAAAATTCCCCGCCCTGCCCACGGTCAGTAGGGGACACCGATGGCTTGGAAAGGCCGCCGTCCGTCGGATGGGACGTTAAGCCGTGGCCCCCTGTGCGGGAGAGACACACCCTGTGCACGTTAAAGAACACACTGGATGGCCTTTGACGGGAGGCTATCATATGTCCCCCAACAGCTGTTCCAGTGGGTCCCCTCCCCCAACCTTCTCTGAGGCTTCGTGGTCCATGTGACCTGGCCATTTAGCCCATGGTGTGCAAAAAAGTGCCGCTCAGAGGTAAAACAACCCAACCCTCAGCTGGAGGATATGTGTATCAGTTTGACCCTTATGGTGGAGCTTCACAGAAGACTAATGAAAACCTGGGTTTAGGTGAAAGAGATGTAAAAAACTTGTTGAAAATTGTTCATGATCCTGAAATCATATCGTATTTTTTGATAACTTCTTCACAAGCCATTACCTTCTAACCTGGTTGTCAGAAATGAAATTCTTTGCAGCTGGTACAGTGAGAGAGAACCGAATGGCTTCCTGTCCACTTCAAACAACAAAAGCCTTAGCGAAAGAACCAAATGGGAAGTTTGATTATGGATTTGATGGCAAGAACAAAGTATTCGCTGTTAGGTGGCGTGAGAATTCTGTTGTAACAGTTGTCACCAACTTTGGTACCCTTGAGCCAATAATGAATGTAAAGAGATACAACCAGAAGGAAAAGAAGCACAACATAGTCCCTCAACCAAATGTTATCCACCAGTACAACCAAGGCATGGGAGGTGTGGATTTATATAACAATGCCATTGCAAACTATAGAATCAGAATAAAGAGGCAAGAAATGGTGGTGGCCATTCTTCTCCAATGGAATTGACAGTGCTATTGTCAATGCCTGGAAAATGTACCAACTGGCAACAGGCTCTGCTATCAGTCAAATTTGGTTGGGTTGTTTTACCTCTGAGAGGGAACTTTTTTGAACACCATGGGCTAAATGGCCAGATCACATGGACCCCGAAGACTCAGAGAAGGTTGGGGGAGGGGACCCACTGGAACAGATGTTGGGAGACAGATGGTAGCCTCCCGTCAAGGCCACCTAGCGTGTTCTTTATCATTGGGGTGTTTTACCTATGAGCGGCACTTTTTTGCACACCATGGGCTAAATGGCCAGGTCACATGGACCCCGAAGGCTCAGAGAAGTTTGAGGGAGGGGACCCACTGGAATAGCTGTTGGGAGACAGATGGTAGCCTCCCGTGAAGGCCATCCAGCGTGTTCTTTAACGTTGGATTATTTTACCTCTGAGAGGCACTTTTTTGCACACCATGGGCTAAATGGCCAGGTCACATGGACCCCGAAGGCTCAGAGAAGGTTGAGGGAGCGGACCCACTGGAACAGCTGTTGGGAGACAGATGGTAGTCTCCCGTCAAGGCCATCCAGCGTGTTCTGTAACGTACACAGGGTATTGCTCTCCCGCACACGGGGCTACGGCTTAACGTCCCATCCGACGGACGGAGGCTTTTCCAAGCCCATCGGTGTCCCCTACTGACCGTGGGCAGGGCGGAGAATTTTGCGGAGAAAAATCTCAATGTTGACCCAGCTGGGACTCGAACCTGGAAACTAGCGATTACGAGCCTGGTGTGCTACCGACTGAGACAACCCAGCCCCGAAGCAAAGCCGATGGTAAGTTCTTGTTCCTGGGTTTCAATCTGGGAAAGACTTGCGCAGATGCATTTCAATGCAGAATGTAAGGTCACGCAGGATCAGGCGTTTTGCATTGTGCTGCCCCACAGAGCCCCCCTCAGTACCTCGAATGCCTTATCTGCTTGTACGCCCCAATCGGGGACCACCTTGACGTGGTGGGGGGACTTCGGGCCCAGCAACCCGGTTGACCGGATTGGTCCCCCGGTTGGACATAGCCAAGACCAACCGAGGCCGACGATGCCGCTGACCGGTCAGAGACTGGTTGGATGGTGACGGTGTCTTAGGCCTCAATCTCAGGTGCTCTGTGTGAGCAAGTTCAAGGGCTCTGCCGAACAGTCTGAGCCCGCCTAGTAGGCACGAGCCCTATTAAAAGTCTGGGCGTTACTAAGAGTCTCCACCCCAGATGCCGAGCGAACTTGGATCTACATATCCTTGTTCATGGCTAACCAGGGAACAGATTAAATAATAGGTTTCTTCCGGTGGTTAGCTTCCTCCTATAGTTCTGCTGCCATGTGAGGTCGGGGTTGAGGTGCGTCTACATGGCGCATTCTTGCCCCCGGCTCTAGATAGTCATGGTTTTTCATAACTGGTAGTGTCGAAAGGCGGAATCGGGAATTGCCGTGTTTGCATAAGATCGCAACAAAAGAGAGGTGTCCAGTGGGTTCCCTCCCCCAACTTTCTCTGAGCAAGGAGTTCCAGGGGAGAAGAGAGCCAACTTCCATAGGCGTAATGTAAACTTTTCGATTGTAGCGCCCTCTAAACATGGCAAATTCGTTTATTGCAGTGAAGCTACCTGACCTGGGAGAGTAGCGAGTTCCTTGCGTTATTTTTTCATTGCCGAGCAAGGTTTTCATTGGCTAATGTTACACGTGACTAATTTTACATACACTCTGACTCTGAAAAATATTCATTTCGAAAATTTCTCCTTCATGAGGCACCATCATAATTTTCTTTTCGTTTAGACAGGAAAAAACAAGCAGTTATCAGAATTATTTTAATTAATAAAATCCTATTTTGTAAAACAGGTAGCATCTCTGCTGAACAAGAAAATTTTAATATTTTGGACACTCTATATTATATAATATATTATAATAAATTGAGATTTATGTCTCAATATACAATAACATGTTCTATATAATTATATTTTATACAATTCTTCGTATTTTCAATAATTATCATAATGAGTTTTATACTTGTATAAACGTTCAACAGATGGCAGCACGCACTTCCTCTATCAACCATAAAAAAGAATTACACTGTTAGAGCAAAGTGCAGAAGCCTATATTATATCGATGTCCTCCACGGGACACAAACTCGCAATATACATTGCCTTATAATATATTCGTAAGATGATTAAATGTATTAATTTACATATTATTTTTAAAACTTCTTCAAAATTACTCAAAATAAACATACAAAGACTTAAAATAATCGTAAAATGCACTCCTGAACGGGATTAAGTACTCATTGAATAAATAGCCATGATCGTTAGACAGGTTGAAGCACTAATTAAATCACATTCATTAAATATTTGAAGTCTAAGACAAACCATAATTGCAGTGTGCTAAAACGATTGCACTGCGCATGCGCAGATCGCGTCTTACAGTTGTTTCTGTGGCTGCATACCAATCTGCCAGGATCTGGTTCTGAGAAGATCCGCCTAGCGGCGCCACTTACGCATAGTTAGAGCTCGACTTCTCCTTAGACCTTCTTTGTTCTGAGACCTCGGGATCCTTGTGACCTGGCCATTTATCCCATTACGTGCAAAAAAATTGCCGCTCAGAGGTAACCCACTTGCTGTTATTTAAATCAGGTAACAACAGCTTTCCAAAAGATATTTTATTGGTATTTCCTGATAACCATTTTCAATATATTTTATTATCTATATAGTTCACATTTTGAGCAGCAGTTTATGCAAAAATTATTATATGGCTTTAGAAAATATTAATTGTAATATATTTAAGTTCTCTTTAAGTGTTTCATTTGAAATTTCTTATTAAAATATAAGCTACCCATTTTCTTTTAGTTTAAAATATATAAAGTTAATATTCGTTCGTTTAATCTATGGCATCCTGTGCCCTTGAAATCTATATCGGGTACGTATCATTCGTGATATGACAAATCTAAACTACAGTTAGGAAATACATTACGCAGTACAAATCATACATAGCACGTTCTTTTTCAAGGTCTGATAGGGTTTGGTTGGGTTGTTTTACCTCTGAGCGGCACTTTTTTGCACACCATGGGCTAAATGGCCAGGTCACATGGGCCCCGAAGGCTCAGAGAAGGTTGGGAAAGGGGACCCACTGGAACAGCTGTTGGGATACAGATGGTAGCCTTCCGTCAAGGCCATCCAGCGTGTTCTTTAACGTGTGTTGGGTTTTACTTCTGAGCGGCACTTTTTTCCGCACCATGGGCTAAATGGCCAGGTCACGTGGACCCCGAAAGCTCAGAGAATTTTGGGGTAGGGGACCCACTGGAACAGCTGTTAGGAGACAGATGGTAGCCTTCCGTCAAGTCCATCCAGCGTGTTCTTTAACGTGTGTTGGGTTTTACCTCTGAGCGGCACTTTTTTCCACACCATTAGCTAAATGGCCAGGTCACGAGGACTCCGAAGACTCAGAGAAAGTTGGGGGAGGTGACCCACTGGAACAGCTGTTTGGAGACAGATGGTAGCCTCCCGTCAAGGCCTTCCAGTGTGTTCTCTAACGTGTGTTGGGTTGTTTTACCTGTGAGCGGCACTTTTTTCCACACCATGGGCTAAATGGCCAGGTCACGTGGACCCCGAAGGCTCATAGAAGGTTGGGGAAGGGGACCCACTGGAACAGCCTTTAGGTGACAGATGGTAGTCACGGGGTCACGTCTTAACGTCCCATCCAACGGACAGCGACTTTCCAAGCCCATCGGTGTCCCCTACTGACCCTAGGCAGGGCGGGAAATTTTGCGGAGATACGGGAATGCTAAGAAGGATAATTCATGTAACAAATTATTGAACTTTTGCATATCGCACGCGTATTTAAAAAAATATTTCAAAGGCCCATAAAACGGAAGAAATAGTGTTATACCTGCAATGAAAATCCAGTCGTTTATTCCTCTTTTTTCGTTGCCTAATTCCTCTCCCGGATTTCTTTTTAGACCTCCAGATCTGACTGTAAAATACCTTAACCACTGTAGGATTTTATAGTTGCATAAAAATGCAACAGATGGCGCCATAAGACAGGAGAAGTTAAATGTGCGAATAGACGTTAAAATAGAACGTCATAGCAATAAAACAAAATTTTTACTTAAAAAAAATCACTTAAGCACTTTTTTTTTTCCTGATTTACAAGTAAATAGTGATGCTATTTTCATTTTGTACAGTAAGTAAATGGGACTGTATCTGAATAATTCAGATAATTATTTTGATATTTTTTTTTCCCGACGCAAACATTAAAACATGTTTTTATACTTCTGTAACATCAATATAATCTTCGGAACTAAATATCACAGCTGAGAGTTATATAAACAGGATTCAAACTTCTGCAATTTCTTAAATCAACTTTATATGATTTTGACTAACGATAAAAGAAACTCCAAAACAATATATTTAAATTTTTTTTTTAATCATAATGGTAATAAAAAATTTTCTTTGAATGCAGGCACATGCAGAAACAGCAATTCTGTTTTAGGTTTTTAAGGCAATTAAATGGGCGGGGGTGGCTCAGTCGGTAGCGCGCCAGGCTCGTAATCTGTAGTTCCCAGCTTCGAGTCCCAGTCTGGGTCAGCGTTGAGATTTATCTCCGAAAAATTCTCCGCTCTGCCCACGGTCAGTAGGGGACACCGATGGGCTTGGAAACACGCCGTCCGTCGGATGGGACGTTAAGCCGTGGCCCCCTGTGCGGGAGAGACATACCCTGTGCACGTTAAAGAACACGCTGGATGGCCTTTGACAGGAGGCTACCATCTGTCTCCCAACAGCTGTTCCAGTGGGTCCCCTCCCCCAACCTTCTCTAAGCCTTCGGGGTCCATGTGACCTGGCCATTTAGCCCATGGTGTGCAAAAAAGTGCCGCTCAGAGGTAAAACAACCCAACTCCATATTATGTCAGAAATGTTATTACACTTGCTATTACTCCACATTAATTTGTTTTCTAGCTACTCTGCATTAAATCTGGTGATTTAACAAAGTTTTTGCATTACCTGATTGTTATTTTTTAAAATAACAATTGTCCTTGTGAACTGGCCATTTAGCCCATGGTGTGCAAAAAGTGCCGTTCAGAGGTAAAAACAACCGAATGGTAAAGAACACGCTGGATGGCCTTGACGGGAGGCTACCATCTGTCTCCCAACAGCTGTTCCAGTGTGTCCCCTCCCCCAACCTTCTCTGAGCCTACGGGGTCCATGTGACCTGGCCATTTAGTCCATGGTGTTCAAAAAAGTGCCGCTCAGAGGTAAAACAACCCAACCGTTGCTACAGACGGTGCTCCGGCAATGGTAGGACGACACCGAGGCTTTCTAGCATACTTAAGTTGGGTTGGTTTGGTTGTTGTTACCTCTGAGCGGCACTTTTTTGCACACCATGGGCTAAATGGCCAGTTCACATGGACCCCGAAGTCTCAGAGAAGGTTGGGGGAGGGGACCCACTGGAACAGCTGTTAGGAGACAGATGGTAGCCTCCCGTCAAGGCCATCCAGCGTGTTCTTTAACGTGCACAGGGTATGGCTCTCCCACACAGGGCCATGGCTTAACGTCCCATCCTACGGACGGTAGCCTTTCCAAGCCCATCGATGTCCCCTACTGACCGTGGGCAGGGCGGAGAATTTTGCGGAGATAAAACTCAACGCTGACCCAGCTGGGACTCGAACCTGGGAACTACAGATTACGAGCCTGGCATGCTACCGACTGAGCCACCCCCGCCCCACGATTTCAGGTTGGGATTGAAGATTGGATAAAAAGCCAATGTTCGTTTTAGAGCCTCTGAACAGCACTGTTTTTGCACACAATGGGCTAAATCACCAGGTCAAAATGATCCTGAGGGCTCAGAGAAGGTTGGGGGAGGGGATCCACTGAACAGCTGTTAGTTGTAACTTGAGATCTATCTCCGCAAAGTTCCCCCCCCCCACCCCGTAAAGGGGTGGGGGTGGTTCAGTCGGTAGCGCGCCAGGCTCGTAATCTATAGTTCCCAGTTCGAGTCCTAGCTGGGTCAGCGTTGAGATTTATCTCCGCAAAATTCCCCGCCGTGCCCACGGTCAGTAAGGGACACCGATGGGCTTGGAAAGGCCGCCGTCCGTCGGATGGGACGTTAAGCCGTAACGCCGTGTGCGGGAGAAACCTGCCCACGGTCAGTAAGGGACACCGATGGGCTTGGAAAGGCCGCCGTCCGTCGGATGGGACGTTAAAGGTGGTCCCGTGTGCGGGAGAGCCATACCCTGTGCACGTTAAAGAACACGCTGGATGGCCTTGACGGGAGGTTACCATCTGTCTCCCAACAGCTGCTCCAGTGGGTCCCCCTCCCCCAACCTTCTCTGAGCCTATGGGGTCCATGTGACCTGGCCATTTAGCCCATTGTGTGCAAAAAAGTGCCGCTCAGAGGTAAAACAATCCAACCCAACCCATCCCGTAGGCCAATTTTCACAGAACAAGCATACCAGAGTCCCTGTTAGTTATACTCCCATTTTTTGTACTGATGATGCATTACTGGCTTTCACGTTGGCCCTATATCAGAGTCTGAAGTTTGTTCTGGTTATTTGTAAACTTAAACGATATAAAACCCCAGGGATAGATGAAATTACTACGGAAATGCTTAGAGCTGGGAATGTTTCTGTAACCACCTGTCTGACTAAAATTTTAAATATCTTTTATGATAAAGACATTGTTTCTAAAGATTTTAGCAGAGCTATTATTATTCTTAATTTAAAAAAAGCTGATCGCAGTTCTTATGATAACTAAAGTAGCAGCCTACTTTCTGTTCCAGATAAAGTTCTTTTCATGATTGTGCTTTAATAGAATTAAGTTGGGTTGGGTTGTTTTACCTCTGAGCGGCACTTTTTTGCACACCAAGGGCTAAATGGCCAGGTCACATTGACCCCGAAGGCTCAGAGAAGGTTGCGAGAGGAGACCCACTGGAACAGCTGTTGGGAGACAGATGGTAGCCTCCAGTCAAGGCCATCCAGCGTGTTCTTTAACGTGCACAGGGTATGTCTGTCCCGCACACGGGGCCACGGCTTAACGTCCCATCCGACGGACGGCGGTCTTTCCAAGCCCATCGGTGTCCCCTACTGACCGTGGGCAGGGCGGGGAATTTTCCGGAGATAAATCTCGACGCTGACCCAGCTGGGACTCGAATCTGGGAACTGCAGATTACGAGCCTGGCGCGCTACCGACTGAGCCACCCCCGCCCAGATGGAATTAAGAATCTGGTTGATGGACAATTGCATGCTAAGCAGTATGGATTTAGAACTGGTAGGGGATGTGTAGATCAGATTATTTTTTCACTTAGGCAGATTCTTGAGAAATGTTTTGAGTTTCAGAAACCTGTGGTTACTAGCCTGTAACTACTCTACTAGGCATATGGTAATCTTGGGGACGGGGGTAGCTCAGTCGGTAGCGCGCCAGGCTCGTAATCTGTAGTTCCCAGGTTCGAGTCCCAGCTGGGTCAGCGTTGAGATTTATCTCCGCAAAATTCCCCGCCCTGCCCACGGTCAGTAGGGGACACCGATGGGCTTGGAAAGGCCGCCGTCCGTCGGATGGGACGTTAAGCCGTGGCCCCGTGTGTGGGAGAGCCATACCCTGTGCACGTTAACGAACACGCTGGATGGCCTTGACGGGAGGCTACCATCTGTCTCCCAACGGCTGTTCCAGTGGGTCCCCTCCCCCAATCTTCTCTGAGCCTTCGGGGTCCATGTGACCTGGCCATTTAGCCCATGGTGTGCAAAAAAGTGCCGCTCAGAAGTAAAACAACCCAACCCAACTGTACAATATACTGTCTCAGTATTACATACTGACTGTCAGTATGTGATATTTAAAAAAGCTACAAACTACAGTAAAAAAAAAAGAATTCCATGATTCGTCTAGTAGTTTAGCATCCCTGACTACTAAGCCTGCGTCTTATTGAATAAATTTTAGAAACCACAAATATGACGATATCAGACTATTTAGTTAACATAATGAGAATTGGGTTGTTTTACCTCTGAGCGGCACTTTTTTGCACACCATGGGCTAAATGGCCAGGTCACATGGACCCCGAAGGCTCAGAGAAGGTTGGGGGAGGGGACCCACTGGAACAGCTGTTGGGAGACATATGGTAGCCTCCCGTCAAGGCCATTCAGCGTGTTCTTTAACGTGCAGAGGTTATGGCTCTCCCGCACACGGTGTCACTGCTTAACGTCCCCTCCAACGGACGGTGGCCTTTCCAAGCACATCGGTCAACTGATCGTCGGCAGGGTGGGGAGTTTTGCAGAGATGTCTCAACGCTGACCTAGCTGGAACTCTAACCTCCCGTCACGGGGGCCGAGACAACTTGCATCTTTATATCCTTGTTTATGGAGACCCGTGCGAAGATTAAACTCCAGGTTTTGCAGCGGGTTATGCCGTGGGTTGGACTTTACTCCTATAGTACTGTTCACCGTAGATTGTCTTGAGCTATGCTTTACCTATATGGTATAAGTTACTTTAGTGGTCAACATGACATTATCCCAATAGAGGTCCAGGCTCGTATCAGGATCTGTAGTTCCCAGGTTCGAGTCCCAGCTGGGTCAGCGTTGAGATTTATCTCCGCAAAACTCCCCGCCCTGCCCACGGTCAGTAATGGACACCGATGGGCTTGGAAAGACCGCCGTCCGTCGGATGGGACGTTAAGCCGTGGCCCGTGTGCGGGAGAGCCATAAAGAACACGCTGGATGGCCTTGACGGGAGGCTACCATCTGTCTCCCAACAGCTGTTCCAGTGGGTCCCCTCCCCCAACCTTCTCTGAGCCTTCGGGGTCCATGTGACCTGGCCATTTAGCCCATGGTGTGCAAAAAAGTGCCGCTCAGAGGTAAAACAACCCAACCCAAATCCCCTCCCCCAACCTTCTCTGAGCCTTCGGGGTCCAGGTGACCTGGCCATTTAGCCCATGGTGTGCAAAAAAGTGCCGCTCAGAGGTAAAACAACCCAACCCAACCCAGTAGAGGTAGTGCTTTAAGCGGAACTTCTGGGTCTTGTCATTAAGTATATTTACCTGGGACTGGAACCTAGGAACTGCAGATTCCTGGTGCGCTACCAACTGAGCCACCTACACCCCAGTTAACATAATGAAAGCTCTCTATAATAATACTGAGTCATATGTAAGGGTTTGTAAGGTTGTAGCAATTGGTTTAACAATGATGGTGGAGTTTGACAAGGATGCACACTGTGTCCTTTCCTCTTAAGTTTCGTTTGGGCGTCTCAGTAGGTAGCGCGCCAGGCTCGTAATCTGTAGTTCCCAGGTTCGAGTCCCAGCTGGGTCAGCGTTGAGATTTATCTCTGCAAAATTTCCCCGCCCTGCCCACGGTCAGTAGGGGACACCGATGGGCTTGGAAAGGCCGCCGTCCGTCGGATGGGACGTTAAGCCGTGGCCCCGTGTGCGGGAGAGCCATACCCTGTGCACGTTAAAGAACACGCTGGATGGCCTTGACGGGAGGCTACCATCTGTCTCCCAACAGCTGTTCCAGTGGGTCCCCTCCCCCAACCTTCTCTGAGCCTTCGGGGTCCAGGTGACCTGGCCATTTAGCCCATGGTGTGCAAAAAAGTGCCGCTCAGAGGTAAAACAATCCAATCCAATCCTTAGCTTCATCATTGATTATGTTACGGGGAATTCACCGCTGGGGAATCTATCGGATGTAGAAAGAGGCGTATACACCTAAAGGCTAAAATTAGACTATGTAATTGTTTGGTACTTTCTAGGGTTAGTTTGGTAGTGAAACGTGGACACTTTGTAAGCAAGATAACAGGAAACTTGATACTTAGGCAGTATCTTGGGCATTAGGTGGTTCAAGTTTGTAAGTAATGATGCGGTTAGGCAAAGGAGTCCACAGCCTCCTTTAAGCAGTATATGTGCAGTGAAAGACTCCGGTGGTTTGACCATATTGATTATGAATAGTGTGCCTAACGCCTCAAAAAGTTGGGTTGGGTTGTTTTACCTCTGAGCGGCACTTTTTTTGCACACAATAGGCTAAATGGCCAGGTCACATGGACCCCGAAGGCTCAGAGGTTGGGCCCACTGGAATAGCTGTTGGGAGACAGATGGCAGCCTCCCGTCAAGGCCATCCAGCGTGTTCTTTAACGTGCATAGGGTATGGCTGTACCGCACACGGGCCACTGCTTAACGTCCCATCCGACGGACGGCGGCCTTTCCAAGCCCATCGGTGTCCCCTACTGACCGTGGGCAGGGCGGGGAATTTTGCGGAGATAAACCTCTAAAAGGGTGGGAAATCTGGGATGCAGTCGGCAGATAATGTCATACAAGACTTGTTAGAATTGGTGTTCAGTGGGCAGATGCAGCAGAGGACAGATGTGTCTGAAGAATTAAATTGCAGAATCTGGTTGGACCTCCATTGCCAATGCCATAGCCCGTGGATGCTTGAGGAGAATTTTTTCCCGAACAAAACCCACATTTGCAGAGCCCACTCGTCTGAATGGAAATTTGTCTAAATACAAAATTTGAACTCAATGAAAGGATTATCCAAACATTTCTCTCCCCCCCCCCCCTCAAAAAAAAAAACGCAAATAGGGTTGGGTTGTTGTTTTACCTCTGAGCGGCACTTTTTTTGCACACCATGGGCTAAATGGCCAGGTCACATGGACCCCGAAGGCTCAGAGAAGGTTGGGGGAGGGGACCCACTGGAACAGCTGTTGGGAGACAGATGGTAGCCTCCCGTCAAGGCCATCCAGTGTGTTCTTTAACGTGCACAGGGTATGGCTCTCCTGCACACGGGGCCACGGCTTAACGTCCCATCCGACGGACGGCGGCCTTTCCAAGCCCATCGGTGTCCCCTACTGACCGTGGGCAGGGCGGGGAATTTTGGGGAGATAAATCTCAACGCTGACCCAGCTGGGACTCGAACCTGGGAACTACAGATTACGAGCCTGGCGCGCTACCGACTGAGCCACCCCCGCCCCTACGCAAATAGGACTATAAAAAAGGGCTTTTTTTAAACAAGTTTTTTTTGGATTAGCTTTTTTCACTTTTTTCTTAAAATTCAGGATAAACGCAAAACACAATTTTCCTTCACGAGAAAATTTCTTTGCATAAATGTTAAGGAACAAAAAATAAATAGATAACTTTAAAATACTATCATTTTACTGAAAAACAATATACAGGGTGAATCTGAAAAAGTGGGCAAAACTTTACGGGGTGGTAGAACGCAGCTATACGAGCAATATTCGTCATAAAATGTATGGTCGGAACGCAAACGGCGAGCCGCTAGGTGGCGTTGGAAATGGTATGAAAGGGTCGGTCCTCGCACCCAACGGCATTTCTACCGTGAATTGCCCAGAGGATGGCTGGTTATACTAACCACGAAATGGCGGGGGCCGTATGAAAAGCCTAATCTACGAGTGCCCCATTGAAACCGATACGGATCTAGTCGCCAGGATCGCCGTTGTTGCCGGCGATATTCGGGAAATGCCTGGTGTCTTCGCAAATGTGCGTCGGTCCCTATCCCGCAGGTGTGAAGCCTGCATTACAGCTGGCGGCAGCTCTTTTGAGCAATTTCTTTGAGCATGTACCTCAATTACATTCCTGTTAATAAAATGTTTTCTGAAGTATCTCCTCTCCTTCTTGTGTTCATTCTTTAAATGTGACAGTGGAAAACTACCTTTTAACTTCTCACCGCTTGCGTTCCGACCATACATTCTATGACGAATATTGCTCGTATAGCTGCGTTCTACCACCCCGTAAAGTTTTGCCCACTTTTTCAGATTCACCCTGTATATAAATAACTCTACACATTAACACTTTGTCATATTTCTTCTATGAAATTATCTTCATATTCTGAAAATTCTTTTCTGTTGAGAGTATTCTTTAGCATAGTCTTCATTCTGTTCACAAAAAAAAAAAGTTATTTGAAAACATGTTCTCTGAAGTTTTATCTTGGTATTTAGAGAATCCTCAAAGTACAGTCGCTCAAAAAATATCTGAACACTATGGTTACGTTATTTTAGAAATTAGTGATCTGGCAACCTTCGTGTCACGTGACACGAAGGTTGCCAGATCACTAATTTCTAAAAAAAGTTGCCACATATTTTTCCTGAATTCTGTAATCAATCATAGTGTTCGATATTTTTTTTGAAAGTACACTGTCATCTTCTTCAACTAGTTAACTATGTCGTCTTCTTTAATACCTCGGTTAATAAGCAAAAAAAAAATAGTTAATACATAAATAAACTTGTCTTTAAATTTCAGGACTGATGTAATTGGTTCATAGATCTAATTGATGAAAATAATGTATATGTTACCGCTAAAGCTCGAAAGCGTTTATGTGCACATTACCTAGCTAATCTGCAGATTAACTGATTTGCTCCGTTAACGTGCGGAATCAAGAGTTTTCCGCATTTTACCTAGGTAATGGCCGAGTGGTTAGCGCGCTTGGCTACTGATCTAAGGGACCTGGGTTCGAGCCCTGGGTAAGGCATGGATGTACTTGTCGTTTTTCTGCTGAGGTGCTGCCATCCTCTCAGACCTTCTACTCTGGCATATAAACTGACAGGCTCCTGTCAGACTCTCTGTGACAAGCAGCTGCTTCAGGGGGTATTTATTTATTATTTTTTTTATTAATGTGCACATTAACGGCTTCCGTATCGTTAAAGTTCAAAAGTTTGTTTCTCTCATAGTGGTGAATCTCTTGAATATGATTCTTCGTGTCACGTGATTCACTCGTCCGCATTATAAAAAACGCCCCGGATGAGCGGAGGCCAAGTGAGAACGAATCGGTAAAGTGATTCATTCTTGATAACGAATCACTAAAATGATTCGTTCTCACTTGGCCCGCTCATTTTGAGGGCGTTTTTTATAATTCGGACGACTGATTCATGTTGACAGAGGGATGACCCTGGTTTCAACTCTACTCTCGGACACTAGATAAATAACATTATGTTAATTTAAGCGTACAGAAACATTCCTGTTGTTCCAGCAAAGATCTAATTTTCCCTTTAACGAATGCCTAGTAGGTAATGTGCAGATTATCCAGGTAATTTCCAGATTATCCAGGTAATTTGCAGATTACCTAGGTAATTTGAGAAATGAAACAATTTTCCGCACGTTAACGGATCACCCTAGTTAATCTGCACAATACCTAGATAATCTGTAGAATAACTGATTTCTGCACTTTAGCGGTAACATGTATATTATTATTTGTACACTTTTATGCTTTGATAGTGAAAGATGGTTTTCCAAAGGTAAAATATATGCTCTATGTTATAACACCTTTTATGATAAAGTCTCTAATTTAAATGGTTATTTACAAGCAAAAAACATTAACACCACAAAATGAGATTTGGGTTGGGTTGTTTTACCTCTGAGTCGCACTTTTTTGCACACCATGGGCTAAATGGCCAGGTCACATGGACCCCGTAGGCTCAGAGAAGGTTGGGGGAGGGTACCCACTGGAACAGCTGTTGGGAGACAGATGGTAGCCTCCCGTCAAGGCCATCCAGCGTGTTCTTTAACATTGGGTTGTTTTACTTCTGAGTGGCACTTTTTTGCACACCATGGGCTAAATGGCCAGGTCACATGGACCCCGGAGGCTCAGAGATGGTTGGGGGAGGGGACCCACTGGAACAGCTGTTGGGAGACAGATGGTAGCCTCCCGTCAAGGCCATCCAGCGTGTTCTTTAACATTGGGTTGTTTTACTTCTGAGTGGAACTTTTTTGCACACCATGAGCTAAATGGCCAGGTCACATGGACCCCGGAGGCTCAGAGAAGTTTGGGGGAGGGGACCCACTCGAACAGCTGTTGGGAGACAAATGGTAGCCTCCCGTCAAGGCCATCCAGCGTGTTCTTTAACGTGCACAGGGTATGGCTCTCCCGCACACTGGGCCACGGCTTAACGTCCCATCCGACGGACGGCGGTCTTTCCAAGCCCATCGGTGTCCCCTACTGACCGTGGGGAGGGCGGGGAATTTTGCGGAGATAAATCTCAATGCTGACCCAGCTGGGACTCGAACCTGGGAACTGCAGATTACGAGCGTAGCGCGCTGCCGACTGAGCCACCCCCGCCCCCACAAAATGAGATAAAATGGTGTGTGATATTAAATGCAAGAGTTCCAAAAGTCAACTCAAGTTCATCTGCTATTCTGTCATAATGACAGTATAGTCCGACAAGCAACAAATTTAAGCAGCAGAAGTTCATTTCTAATACGGTCCCGTCAGCGATCGTACAGTCGCTCAAAAAAGTATCCGAACACTATAGTTAATTACAGAATTCAGAAAAAATATCTGGCGACTATTTTTTTTCGAAATCAGTGATCTAGCAACCTTCGTGTCACGTGACATGGTTGCCAGATCACTAATTTCTAAAAAAATCGTTGCCAGATATTTTTTCTGAATTCTGTAATCAACCTTAGTGTTCGGATACTTTTTTGAGCGACTGTACTTCGGAGAGATATAATGATAGGGCAAAGGTAGTGGCATAATGTATTGCCATAAATGCCACAGACTTAAGACTTCTTGCCACCCTGCCCTGCCAATCGTCAGTAGGGGGACACCGATGGGCTTGGAAAAGCTGCCATCTGTCGGATGGAACATTAAGCCTTGGGTCCGTACGGGGGAACCTTATACTGTGCACATTAAAGAACACGCGGGATGACCTTGACGGGAGGCTACCATCTGTCTCCCAACAGCTCTTCCAGTGGGTCCCTCCCCCAACCATCTCTGAGCCTTTGGTATCCATGTAATCTGACCATTTAGGGGCGGGGGTGGCTCAGTCGGTAGCGCGCCAGGCTCGTAATCTGTAGTTCCCAGGTTCGAGTCCCAGCTGCGTCAGCGGTGAGATTTATCTCCGCAAAATTCCCCGCCCTGCCCACGGTCAGTAGAGGACACCGATGGGCTTGGAAAGGCTGCCGTCCGTCGGATGGTACGTTAAGCCGTGGCCCCGTGTGCCATACCCTGTGCACGATAAAGAGCACGCTGGATGGCCTTGACGAGAGGCTACCATTTGTCTCCCAACAGCTGTTCCAGTGGGTCCCCTACCCCAACCTTCTCTGAGCCTTCGGGGTCCATGTGACCTGGCCATTTAGCCCATGGTGTGCAAAAAAGTGCCGCTCAGAGGTAAAACAATCGAACCCAACACTACTATGACCGACCCTTCAAGATCTATTTTAATTACGGTTTATATTCATTCAGACAGAGAAATTCTAAGAAATCTTTTACATTCAATCAGTTGGGTTGTTTTACCTCTGAGTGACACTTTTTTGCACACCATGGGCTAAATGGCAGTCACAAGGATCTCGAAGGCTCAGAGAAGGTTGGGGGAGAGAACCTACTGGAACAGGTGTTGGGAGACAGATGGTAACCTACCGTCAAGGCCATCTAGCGTGTTCTTTACCATTGGGTTTACCTCTGAGTGGCACTTTTTTGCACACCATGGGCTAAATGGCAGTCACAAGGACCCCGAAGGCTCAGAGAAGGTTGGGGGAGAGAACCTACTGGAACAGGTGTTGGGAGACAGATGGTAACCTCCCGTCAAGGCCATCTAGCGTGTTCTTTACCATTGGGTTTACCTCTGAGTGACACTTTTCTGCACACCATGGGCTAAATGGCAGTCACAAGGATCTCGAAGGCTCAGAGAAGGTTGGGGGAGAGAACCTACTGGAACAGGTGTTGGGAGACAGATGGTAACCTACCGTCAAGGCCATCTAGCGTGTTCTTTACCATTGGGTTTACCTCTGAGTGGCACTTTTTTGCACACCATGGGCTAAATGGCAGTCACAAGGACCCCGAAGGCTCAGAGAAGGTTGGGGGAGAGAACCTACTGGAACAGGTGTTGGGAGACAGATGGTAACCTCCCGTCAAGGCCATCTAGCGTGTTCTTTACCATTGGGTTTACCTCTGAGTGACACTTTTTTGCACACCATGGGCTAAATGGCAGTCACAAGGATCTCGAAGGCTCAGAGAAGGTTGGGGGAGAGAACCTACTGGAACAGGTGTTGGGAGACAGATGGTAACCTCACTTCAAGGCCATCTAGCGTGTTCTTTACCATTGGGTTTACCTCTGAGTGACACTTTTTTGCACACCATGGGCTAAATGGCAGTCACAAGGATCTCGAAGGCTCAGAGAAGGTTGGGGGAGAGAACCTACTGGAACAGGTGTTGGGAGACAGATGGTAACCTCACTTCAAGGCCATCTAGCGTGTTCTTTACCATTGGGTTTACCTCTGAGTGACACTTTTTTGCACACCATGGGCTAAATGGCAGTCACAAGGATCTCGAAGGCTCAGAGAAGGTTGGGGGAGAGAACCTACTGGAACAGGTGTTGGGAGACAGATGGTAACCTCCCGTCAAGGCCATCTAGCGTGTTCTTTACCATTGGGTTTACCTCTGAGTGACACTTTTTTGCACACCATGGGCTAAATGGCAGTCACAAGGATCTCGAAGGCTCAGAGAAGGTTGGGGGAGAGAACCTACTGGAACAGGTGTTGGGAGACAGATGGTAACCTCACTTCAAGGCCATCTAGCGTGTTCTTTACCATTGGGTTTACCTCTGAGTGACACTTTTCTGCACACCATGGGCTAAATGGCAGTCACAAGGATCTCGAAGGCTCAGAGAAGGTTGGGGGAGAGAACCTACTGGAACAGGTGTTGGGAGACAGATGGTAACCTACCGTCAAGGCCATCTAGCGTGTTCTTTACCATTGGGTTTACCTCTGAGTGGCACTTTTTTGCACACCATGGGCTAAATGGCAGTCACAAGGACCCCGAAGGCTCAGAGAAGGTTGGGGGAGAGAACCTACTGGAACAGGTGTTGGGAGACAGATGGTAACCTCCCGTCAAGGCCATCTAGCGTGTTCTTTACCATTGGGTTTACCTCTGAGTGGCACTTTTTTGCACACCATGGGGTAAATGTCAGTCACAAGGACCCCGAAGGCTCAGAGAAGGTTGGGGGAGAGAACCTACTGGAACAGGTGTTGGGAGACAGATGGTAACCTCCCTTCAAGGCCATCTAGCGTGTTCTTTACCATTGGGTTTACCTCTGAGTGGCACTTTTTTGCACACAATGGGCTAAATGGCAGTCACAAGGAACCCGAAGGCTCAGAGAAGGTTGGGGGAGAGAACCTACTGGAACAGGTGTTGGGAGACAGATGGTAACCTCCCGTCAAGGCCATCTAGCGTGTTCTTTACCATTGGGTTTACCTCTGAGGGACAATTTTTTGCACACCATGGGCTAAATGGCAGTCACAAGGACCCCGAACGCTCAGAAAAGGTTGGGGGAGAGAACCTACTGGAACAGGTGTTGGGAGACAGATGGTAACCTCACTTCAAGGCCATCTAGCGTGTTCTTTACCATTGGGTTTACCTCTGAGTGGCACTTTTTTGCACACCATGGGCTAAATGATAGTCACAAGGCCCCCGAAGGCTCAGAGAAGGTTGGGGGAGAGAACCTACTTGAACAGGTGTTGGGAGACAGATGGTAACCTCCCGTCAAGGCCATCTAGCGTGTTCTTTACCATTGGGTTTACCTCTGAGTGGCACTTTTTTGCACACCATGGGCTAAATGATAGTCACAAGGACCCCGAAGGCTCAGAGAAGGTTGGGGGAGAGAACCTACTTGAACAGGCGTTGGGAGACAGATGGTAACCTCCCGTCAAGGCCATCTAGCGTGTTCTTTACCATTGGGTTTACCTCTGAGTGGCACTTTTTTCCACACCATGGGATAAATGACAGTCACAAGGACCCCGAAGGCTCAAACAAGTTTGGGGGAGAGAACCTACTTGAACAGGTGTTGGGAGACAGATGGTAACCTCCCGTCAAGGCCATCTAGCGTGTTCTTTACCATTTGGTTTACCTCTGAGTGGCACTTTCTTGCACACCATGGGCTAAATGGCAGTCACAAGGACCCCGAAGGATCAGAGAAGGTTGGGGGAGAGAACCTACTGGAACAGGTGTTGGGAGACAGATGGTAACCTCCCGTCAAGGCCATCTAGCGTGTTCTTTACCATTGGATTTACCTCTGAGTGGCACTTTTTTCCACACCATGCGCTAAATGGCAGTCACAAGGACCCCGAAGGCTCAGAGAAGGTTGGGGGAGAGAACCTACTAGAACAGGTGTTGGGAGACAGAGGGTAACCTCCGGTCAAGGCCATATAGCGTGTTCTTTACCATTGGGTTTACCTCTGAGTGGCACTTTTTTGCACACAATGGGCTAAATGGCAGTCACAAGGAACCCGAAGGCTCAGAGAAGGTTGGGGGAGAGAACCTACTGGAACAGGTGTTGGGAGACAGATGGTAACCTCCCGTCAAGGCCATCTAGCGTGTTCTTTACCATTGGGTTTACCTCTGAGGGACAATTTTTTGCACACCATGGGCTAAATGGCAGTCACAAGGACCCCGAACGCTCAGAAAAGGTTGGGGGAGAGAACCTACTGGAACAGGTGTTGGGAGACAGATGGTAACCTCACTTCAAGGCCATCTAGCGTGTTCTTTACCATTGGGTTTACCTCTGAGTGGCACTTTTTTGCACACCATGGGCTAAATGATAGTCACAAGGCCCCCGAAGGCTCAGAGAAGGTTGGGGGAGAGAACCTACTTGAACAGGTGTTGGGAGACAGATGGTAACCTCCCGTCAAGGCCATCTAGCGTGTTCTTTACCATTGGGTTTACCTCTGAGTGGCACTTTTTTGCACACCATGGGCTAAATGATAGTCACAAGGACCCCGAAGGCTCAGAGAAGGTTGGGGGAGAGAACCTACTTGAACAGGCGTTGGGAGACAGATGGTAACCTCCCGTCAAGGCCATCTAGCGTGTTCTTTACCATTGGGTTTACCTCTGAGTGGCACTTTTTTCCACACCATGGGATAAATGACAGTCACAAGGACCCCGAAGGCTCAAACAAGTTTGGGGGAGAGAACCTACTTGAACAGGTGTTGGGAGACAGATGGTAACCTCCCGTCAAGGCCATCTAGCGTGTTCTTTACCATTTGGTTTACCTCTGAGTGGCACTTTCTTGCACACCATGGGCTAAATGGCAGTCACAAGGACCCCGAAGGCTCAGAGAAGGTTGGGGGAGAGAACCTACTAGAACAGGTGTTGGGAGACAGAGGGTAACCTCCCGTCAAGGCCATCTAGCGAGTTGTTTACCATTGGGTTTACCTCTGAGTGGCACTTTTTTACACACCATGGGCTAAATGGCAGTCACAAGGACCCCGAAGGATCAGAGAAGGTTGGGGGAGAGAACCTACTGGAACAGGTGTTGGGAGACAGATGGTAACCTCCCGTCAAGGCCATCTAGTGTGTTCTTTACCATTGGATTTACCTCTGAGTGGCACTTTTTTCCACACCATGCGCTAAATGGCAGTCACAAGGACCCCGAAGGCTCAGAGAAGGTTGGGGGAGAGAACCTACTGGAACAGGTGTTGGGAGACAGATGGTAACCTCCCGTCAAGGCCATCTAGTGTGTTCTTTACCATTCGGTTTACCTCTGAGTGGCACTTTTTTGCACACCATGGGCTAAATGGCAGTCACAAGGACCCTGAAGGCTCAGAGAACGTTGGGGAGAGAACCTACTGGAACAGGTGTTGGGAGACAGATGGTAACCTCCCGTCAAGGCAATCTAGCGTGTTCTTTACCATTTGGTTTCCCTCTGAGTGGCACTTTTTTGCACACCATGGGCTAAATGGCAGTCACAAGGACCCCAAAGGCTCAGAAAAGGTTGGGGGAGAGAACCTACTGGAACAGGTGTTGGGAGACAGATGGTAACCTCCCGTCAAGGCCATGTAGCGTGTTCTTTACCATTTGGTTTACCTCTGAGTGGCACTTTTTTGCACACCATGGGCTAAATGGCAGTCACAAGGACCCCGAAGGCTCAGAGAATGTTGGGGGAGAGAACGTACTGGAACAGTTCTTGGGAGACAGATGGTAACCTCCCGTCAAGGCCATCAAGTGTGTTCTTTACCATTGGGTTTACCTCTGAGTGGCACTTTTTTGCACACCATTGGCTAAATGGAAGTCACAATTACCCCGAAGGCTCAGAGAAGGTTGGGGGACAGAACCTACTGGAACAGGTGTTGGGAGACAGATGGTAACCTCCCGTCAAGGCCATCTAGTGTGTTCTTTACCATTGGGTTTCCCTCTGAGTGGCACTTTTTTGCACACCATGGGCTAAATGGCAGTCACAAGGACCCCGAAGGCTCAGAGAAGGTTGGGGGAGAGAACCTACTGGAACAGGTGTTGGGAGACAGATGGTAACCTCCCGTCAAGGCCATCTAGTGTGTTCTTTACCATTCGGTTTACCTCTGAGTGGCACTTTTTTGCACACCATGGGCTAAATGGCAGTCACAAGGACCCTGAAGGCTCAGAGAACGTTGGGGAGAGAACCTACTGGAACAGGTGTTGGGAGACAGATGGTAATCTCCCGTCAAGGCCATCTAGTGTGTTCTTTACCATTGGGTTTACCTCTGAGTGGCACTTTTTTGCACACCATGGGCTAAATGGCAGTCACAAGAAACCCGAAGACTCAGAGAAGGTTGGGGGAGAGAACCTACTGGAACAGGTGTTGGGAGACAGATGGTAACTTCCCGTCAAGAAAATCTAGCGTGTTCTTTACCATTGGGTTTACCTCTGCGTGGCACTTTGGGCTAAATGGCAGTCACAAGGACCCCGAAGGCTCAGAGAAGGTTGGGGGAGAGAAACTACTGGGACAGGTGTTGGTAGACAGATGGTAACCTCCTGTCAAGGCCATGTAGGGTGTTCTTTACCATTGGGTTTACCTCTGAGTGGCACTTTTTTGCACACCATGGGCTAAATGGCAGTCACAAGGACCCCGAAGGCTCAGAGAAAGTTGGGGGAGAGAACCTACTGGAACAGGTGTTGGGAGACAGATGGTAACCTCCCGTTAAGGCCATCTAGTGTGTTCTTTACCTTTGGGTTTACCTCTGACTGACACTTTTCTGCACACCATGGGCTAAATGGCAGTCACAAAAACCCCGAAGGCTCAGAGAAGGTTGGGGGAGAGAACCTACTGGAACAGGTGTTGGGAGACAGATGGTAACCTCCCGTCAAGGCCATCTAGCGTGTTCTTTACCATTGGGTTTACCTCTGAGTGGCACTTTTTTGCACACAATGGGCTAAATGGCCAGGTCACATGGACCCCGAAGGCTCAGAGAAAGTTGGGGGAGAGAACCTACTTTAACAGGTGTTGGGAGACAGATAGTAACCTCCCGTCAAGGCCATCTAGCATGTTCTTTACCATTGGGTTTACCTCTGAGTGGCACTTTTTTGCACACCATGGGCTAAATGGCAGTCACAAGGACCCCGAAGGCTCAGAGAAGGTTGGGGGAGAGAACCTACTGGAACAGGTGTTGGGAGACAGATGGTAACCTCCCGTCAAGGCCATCTAGCGTGTTCTTTACCATTGGGTTTACCTCTGAGTGGCACTTTTTTGCACACCATGGGCTAAATGGCAGTCACAAGGACCCCGAAGGCTCAGAGAAAGTTGGGGGAGAGAACCTACTGGAACAGGTGTTGGGAGACAGATGGTAACCTCCCGTTAAGGCCATCTAGTGTGTTCTTTACCTTTGGGTTTACCTCTGAGTGACACTTTTCTGCACACCATGGGCTAAATGGCAGTCACAAAAACCCCGAAGGCTCAGAGAAGGTTGGGGGAGAGAACCTACTGGAACAGGTGTTGGGAGACAGATGGTAACCTCCCGTCAAGGCCATCTAGCGTGTTCTTTACCATTGTGTTTACCTCTGAGTGGCACATTTTTGCACACCATAGGCTAAATGGCCGGGTCACATGGACCCCAAAAACTCAGAGAAGTTTGAGAGAGGTTACTCACTGGAACAGCTGTTGGGAGACAGATGGTAGCTTGCGTCAATACCATCCAGCATGTTCTTTAATGTGCAGAGGGTATAGCTGTCCCACACACAGGGCAACGGCTTAACATCCCATCCAACGGATGACAGCCTTTCCGGACTCCCCATCAGTGTCTCCTACTGACCATGGACAGGGCTCCTTGTGACTTGGCCATTTAGTCCATCAAACTTTCCAAGCCCATCGGTTTCCCTTATTGACCGTGGGCAGGGCGGTAGTTTTGTGGAGACTGGTGAAAAGGGTGAATTTCCTCGATGTAGAGTATCCAGTGTAGAAACGTGCATTTCTTTTGGTCATTCATTTTACCAATTATGAAAAAAAAATGCACATGTAGCTATTATCAGAATGTTAGGTGCTAAAAATTTACTAGAAGAAACATCATAATGAAAACGATTTTGCATTAAATTCTTCTCATCTTACAAAAAGGGGCGTGGGTGGTTCAGTCGGTCGTGCGCTAGGCTCGTAATCTGTAGTTTCCAGGTTAGAGTCCCAGCTGGGTCAGCAAAACTGAAAAACCGCAAAACTCCCCGCCCTGCACACGGTCAGTAGGGGACACCCATGGGCTTGGAAAGGCCGCCATCCGTCGGATGGGACGTTAAGCCGTGGTCTCGTATGCGGGAGAGACATATCCTGTGCACGTTAAAGAACACGCTGGATGGCCTTGACGGGAGGCTACCATCTGTCTCCCAACAGCTGTTCCAGTGGATCCCCTCCCCCAACCTTCTCTGAGCCTACGGGGTCCATGTGACCTTTCCATTTAGCCCATGGTGTGGGTTGGGTTGTTGGGTTGTTTTACGTCTGAGTGGCACTTTTTTGCACACCATGGGCTAAATGGCCAGGTCACATGGACCCCGAAGGCTCAGAGAAGGTTGGGGGAGGGGACCCACTGGAACAGCTGTTGGGAGACAGATGGCAGCCTCCCGTCAAGGCGATCCAGCGTGTTCCTTACCATTGGGTTGTTTTACCTCTGAGCGGCACTTTTTTTCACACAATGGGCTAAATGGCCAGGTCTCATGGACCCCGAAGGCTCAGAGAAGGTAGGGGGAGGGGACCCACTGGAACAGCTGTTGGGAGACAGATGGTAGCCTCCCGTCAAGGCCATCCAGCGTGTTCTTTAACTTGCACAGGGTATGGCTCTCCCGCACACGGGGCCACGGCTTAACGTCCCATGAGACGGACGGCTGCCTTTCCAAGCCCATCGGTGTCCCCTACTGACCGTGGGCAGGGCGGGGAATTTTGCGGAGAAAAATCTCAACGCTGACCCAGCTGGTACTCGAACCTGGGAACTACAGATTACGAGCCTGGCGCGCTACCGACTGAGTCACCCCCCACCCCCATTCCATGGTGTGCAAAAAAACGTATACGCTCAGAGGTAAAACAACCCAACCCAACTCTTACAAAAAAAGTATCTCTGTTCTCTCCATTTCAGTTTTGATTCTTATCACTTTAAACATGCCAACTACAAACTTTAAAATTCATTAAAAATTATCAAATCACTCTCAAAGCTTTTTATATTTTAGACTCTATTGCATTTTTGCAGCTCCAAGTTCCTTAAGCTGTTTTTTGAGTAAAGATATTGCTCTGTTTGTTTTCTCATTCAACTCTGTGTCCTTATTCAACGCATCTACTGATTGTGAAATTTTTCTACTTTTACTGGATGTTTTGAATTTCACTAGGGTTGTTTTACCTCTGAGCGGCACTTTTTTGCACACAATGGGCTAAATGGCCAGGTCACATGGACCCCGAAGGCTCAGAGAAAGTTGGGGGATGGAACCCACTGGAACAGTTGTTGGGAGACAGATGGTAGCCTCCCGTCAAGGCCATCGTGTTCTTTAACGTGCACAGGGTATGGCTCTCCCGCACACGGGGCCACGGCTTAACGTCCCATCCGACGAACGGCGGCCTTTCCAAGCCCACCGGTGTCCCCTACTGACCGTGGGCAGGGCGGGGAATAAATCTCAACGCTGACCTAGCTGGGACTCGAACCTGGGAACTAGCAGATTACGAGCCTGGCGAGCTACCGACTCATTCATCCCCGCCCCCATAATATCTAGAGTCAGGTAGAGTAATAAATGCATAAATCTAGAGTGAAATATTGGGTTTAAATTTATAGTCTGCATATTTTAGAGTTATATTCAAAAATAGAATTGAAAATAAAGTCTCATGTTGAGCATAATCACTTTTAAAATTGAATTACAAAAACTTATAAAAGTAGTATTATTTAAAACTTGGTTAAAAATAAAGATGATATAAACAGACGTTGCTTTATGGCACACATCTCTCCTTGAGTAAGGAAAAAAAGTAAAAACAAGAATAATTAAAGCTTTGATTGAGTCAAGGTCATCTTATTGTGACCTTGGAAGAATTGAAATAGGAATTGAACTTATTTAGAGAAAGGAAATTTTAATAATTGAAATGAAATTTATTGTTTTTGAAAAGTTGCAAATTCAAGAAGAGATTGCAAAACTTTCAGCTCCACACGAATACCAAATAAGTGTCCGAATTTTTTAAAGAACCTTAATTAAGAAATAAAATAGGCCAAATATAAGATGCAAATAATGTATTTTGAACTAAATATTTTGAAAAAATTTGCATAATCTAAACGTTTTCTAATATAAGAATTCTGGTTGTGCTGCCATCTATCGGGTTTGGTCAGAAATACAATTCCGAAAAATTGAGAAAAGAGGGAAAAAATTTTTCTGCTGAGGTCCTGCCATCCTCTCAGATCCTTCTACTATGGCATATAAACTGACAGGCTCCTGTCAGACCTCTGTGGCAAGCAGCTGCTTGAGGGGGTATTTATTTATTTATTTTTATTTATTAAACCATTTCTTCCTAGGGTTGCGTACACGCAACACGAAGTTTAACTTCACAAAATGCAGTCAAAATGAACTTATTATACAAAACTCATCATGCATGTGTTAAAAGGCATTCACAAGCTCTCTGTCTATGTGTTTATATTTCACAATTAGTCTAACACTTCGTTAAAAAATATAAATTAGTGTAAACATGTTTTTTCAATATTTTCCAATAATTTATTTCAAGTGTTAAAATGTATTTAGTTCAACATTTATGTGCATATTCCTAAATGCTACATATGTGGGATACACATGGATATTTTTTTTTCTTGAACATATTTGACCTATGACCCAGCAGTGAATGATTTATATATCCGTTGCGCTGACGCATAGTTGGGAGTTGCCCAGTTAAAGTTCGTTCTGGGTTGGGTTGTTTTACCTCTGAGCAGCACATTTTTGCACACCATGGGCTAAATGGCCAGGTCACATGGACCCCGAAGGCTCAGAGAATATCGGGGGAGGGGACCCACTGTGAGGGGACCACTGTTGGGAGACGGATGGTAGCCTCCCGTCAAGGCCATCCAGTATGTTCTTTAACGTGCACAGGATATGGCTCTCCCACACACGGGGCCACGGCTTACGTCCCATCCGACGGGCGGCATCCTTTCCAAGCCCATCGGTGTCCCCTACTGACTGTGGGCAGGGCGGGGAATTTTGCGGAGATAAATCTCAACGCTAACCCAACTGGGACTCGAACCAGGGAACTACAGATTACGAGCCAGGCGCGCTCTCGACTGAGCCACCACCGTCCCTCAAGTTCGTTCTGTGACAAGTCATGACCTGTGCAGTCAAAAATAAGAACTCGAATTTAATGTTTCTGCAGTCTAAAAGCTTTGTAAGTTTAAGAATTATTTCTGGCTTTGTGTTTTCACACGAATACTTTTGAAGCATCGGACCTCCCTTGTAAGTACATTGTATTATAATATTCTATTATGATTTTCGTATTTCTTATGATATTTAGTTTTTCGTAAAAACAATGTTGCATTTTTAGAATACATTCTTTGCCCTAGTTTTCAATTATAGAACTTAGAAATGGCTTTCTACAACAGAGATTACAAACAGCTGAGGAAATTATAGATGTTCTTGAGGAATTAGAGGCAGAAGAAGCCATTAATGCAGTCTGATGAAGAAGAAATAGAGGATGGACGTATGTTTATCAATGACGGGGGTGATGGATTACAAGCAGATGTGGTGGATACATTTGAAATTCGTGCTACTATAGATGACAAAACAGATATATCAGTACCTGAAACTATACAAAATACTCTGAAGAACCAAAACAGAAAAAGAAGAAACCTACAACAAAATGGCTGAAGTGTGCCCCAACTTAATACTGACACTCCTAAAAACTGTGAAGTTAGATGTGTCGAAGAAATAAAGAATAAGTTTGGGAGTTTGACACCCATACAAATGTTTGAACTTTTCTTAGACAAACCAATTTTGGATGAAATAGTAGAGTTTTCAATCAAATATGCTCAAAGTAAAAACAACCACAAATTTGCTATGTCACGTACTGACTTGGAAAAATTTATTGGTGTCCTTATATTCACTGGTTATCACTCTCTACCTCAAACAAAATTTGATTGGAGTTTAGATGAAGATAAAGGGATCCCTCTCATACGCAAAACAATGTCACGGAACAGATTTGATGAAATAAAGAAGTACATTCATCTTTCTGATAATGATAAGTTAAACAAATCTGAAAAGTTTTCCAAGCTAAGACCTTTTTTCAATGAACTAAATAAACGGTACATGCAGTTTGGTGTATTTTCCTATAAGATATCGATTGATGAAGAGATGGTGCCATATTTTGGACGTCATTCTGCTAAGATGTTCATACGAAGGAAACCAGTAGGTTTGGATCCAAACTGTGGTGTATAGCCTCAGCTGGATGGGGCGGGGGTGGTTCAGTCGGTAGCGCTCCAGGCTCGTAATCCGTACTTCCCAGATTCGAGTCCCAGCTGGGTCAGTGTTGAGATTTATCTCCGCAAAATTCCCCTCCCTGCCCACGGTCAGTAGGGGGACACCGATGGGCTTGGAAAGGCCGCCGTCCGTCGGATGGGACGTTAAGCCGTGGCCCCCTGTGCGGGAGAGACACACCCTGTGCACGTTAAAGAACACACTGGATGGCCTTTGACGGGAGGCTATCATCTGTCCCCCAACAACTGTTCCAGTGGGTCCCCTCCCCCAACCTTCTCTGAGGCTTCGTGGTCCATGTGACCTGGCCATTTAGCCCATGGTGTGCAAAAAAGTGCCGCTCAGAGGTAAAACAACCCAACCCTCAGCTGGAGGATATGTGTATCAGTTTGACCCTTATGGTGGAGCTTCACAGAAGACTAATGAAAACCTGGGTTTAGGTGAAAGAGATGTAAAAAACTTGTTGAAAGTTGTTCATGATCCTGAAATCATATCATATTTTTTGATAACTTCTTCACAAGCCATTACCTTCTAACCTGGTTGTCAGAAATGAAATTCTTTGCAGCTGGTACAGTGAGAGAGAACCGAATGGCTTCCTGTCCACTTCAAACAACAAAAGCCTTAGCGAAAGAACCAAATGGGAAGTTTGATTATGGATTTGATGGCAAGAACAAAGTATTCGCTGTTAGGTGGCGTGAGAATTCTGTTGTAACAGTTGTCACCAACTTTGGTACCCTTGAGCCAATAATGAATGTAAAGAGATACAACCAGAAGGAAAAGAAGCACAACATAGTCCCTCAACCAAATGTTATCCACCAGTACAACCAAGGCATGGGAGGTGTGGATTTATATAACAATGCCATTGCAAACTATAGAATCAGAATAAAGAGGCAAGAAATGGTGGTGGCCATTCTTCTCCAATGGAATTGACAGTGCTATTGTCAATGCCTGGAAAATGTACCAACTGGCAACAGGCTCTACTATCAGTCAAATTTGGTTGGGTTGTTTTACCTCTGAGAGGGAACTTTTTTGAACACCATGGGCTAAATGGCCAGGTCACATGGACCCCGAAGACTCAGAGAAGGTTGGGGGAGGGGACCCACTGGAACAGATGTTGGGAGACAGATGGTAGCCTCCCGTCAAGGCCACCCAGCGTGTTCTTTATCATTGGGGTGTTTTACCTATGAGCGGCACTTTTTTGCACACCATGGGCTAAATGGCCAGGTCACATGGACCCCGAAGGCTCAGAGAAGTTTGGGGGAGGGGACCCACTGGAATAGCTGTTGGGAGACAGATGGTAGCCTCCCATGAAGGCCATCCAGCGTGTTCTTTAACGTTGGATTATTTTACCTCTGAGAGGCACTTTTTTGCACACCATGGGCTAAATGGCCAGGTCACATGGACCCCGAAGGCTCAGAGAAGGTTGGGGGAGCGGACCCACTGGAACAGCTGTTGGGAGACAGATGGTAGTCTCCCGTCAAGGCCATCCAGCGTGTTCTGTAACGTACACAGGGCATTGCTCTCCCGCACACGGGGCTACGGCTTAACGTCCCATCCGACGGACGGCAGCTTTTCCAAGCCCATCGCTGTCCCCTACTGACCGTGGGCAGGGCGGGGAATTTTGCGGAGAAAAATCTCAATGCTGACCCAGCTGGGACTCGAACCTGGAAACTAGCGATTACGAGCCTGGTGCGCTACCGACTGAGACACCCCAGCCCCGAAGCAAAGCCGATGGTAAGTTCTTGTTCCTGGGTTTCAATCTGGGAAAGACTTGCGCAGATGCATTTCAATGCAGAATGTAAGATCACGCAGGATCAGGCGTTTTGCATTGTGCTGCCCCACAGAGCCCCTCTCAGTACCTCGAATGCCTTATCTGCTTGTACGCCCCAATCGGGGACCACCTTGACGTGGTGGGGGGACTTCGGGCATAGCAACCCGGTCGACCGGATTGGTCCCCCGGTTGGACATAGCCAAGACCAACCGAGGCCGACGATGCCGCTGACCGGTCAGAGACTGGTTGGATGGTGACGGTGTCTTAGGCCTCAACCTCAGGTGCTCTGTGTGAGCAAGTTCAAGGGCTCTGCCGAACAGTCTGAGCCCGCCTAGTAGGCACGAGCCCTATTAAAAGACTGGGACTTACGAAGAGTCTCC
Organism: Ryuthela nishihirai; assembly: GCA_038380435.1. Lineage (NCBI taxonomy): Eukaryota > Metazoa > Arthropoda > Arachnida > Araneae > Heptathelidae > Ryuthela > Ryuthela nishihirai. The sequence goes on from JAWZYU010000055.1 coordinate 2,374,874, forward strand.
ACCCCGGATGCCGAGCGAACTTGGATCTACATATCCTTGTTCATGGCTAACCGGGGAACAGATTAAATAATAGGTTTCTTCCGGTGGTTAGCTTTCCTTCTATAGTTCTGCTGCCATGTGAGGTCGGGGTTGAGGTGCGTCTACATGGCGCATTCTTGCCCCCGGCTCTAGATAGTCATGGTTTTTCATAACTGGTAGTGTCGAAAGGCGGAATCGGGAATTGCCGTGTTTGCATAAGATCGCAACAAAAGAGAGATGTCCACTGGGTTCCCTCCCCCAACTTTCTCTGAGCAAGGAGTTCCAGGGGAGAAGAGAGCCAACTTCCATAGGCGTAACGTAAACTTTTCGATTGCAGCGCCCTCTAAACATGGCAAATTCGTGTATTGCAGTGAAGCTACCTGACCTGGGAGAGTAGCGAGTTCCCTGTGTTATTTTTTCATTGCCGAGCAAGGTTTTCATTGGCTAATTTTACACGTGACTAATTTTACATACACTCCGACTCTGAAAAATATTCATTTCGAAATTTCTTTTCGTTTAGACAGGAAAAAACAAGAAATTATCAGAATTATTTTAATTAATAAAATCCAATTTTGTAAAACAATTAGCAGCTCTGCTGAACAAGAAAATTTTAATATTTTGTACACTTCACAATATATAATATATTATAATAAATTGAGACTTATGTCTCAATATACAATAACATGTTCTATATAATTATATTTTATACAATTCTTCGTATTTTGAATAAATATCATAATGAGTTTTATACTTGTATAAACGTTCAACAGATGGCAGCACGCACTTCCTCTATCAACCATAAAAAAGAATTACACTGTTAGAGCAAAGTGCAGAAGCCTATATTATATCGATGTCCTCCACGGGACACAAACTCGCAATATACATTGCCTTATAATATATTCGTAAGATGATTAAATGTATTAATTTACATATTATTTTTAAAACTTCTTCAAAATTACTCAAAATAAACATACAAAGACTTAGAATAATCGTAAAATGCACTCCTGAACGGGATAAAATACTCATTGAATAACTTTTCGCTAATCCACCACTGTAGGAAAATAGCCATGATCGTTAGACAGGTTGAAACACTAATTAAATCACATTCATTAAATATTTGAAGACTAAGACAAACCATAATTGCAGTGTGCTAAAACGATTGCACTGCGCATGCGCAGATCGCGTCTTACAGTTGTTTCTGTGGCTGCACACCAATCTGCCAGGATCTGGTTCTGAGAAGATCCGCCTAGCGGCGCCACTTACCCTTAGCTAGAGCTCGACTTCTCCTTAGACCTTCTTTGTTCTGAGACCTCGGGATCCTTGTGACATGGCCATTTATCCCATTATGTGAAAAAAAATTGCCGCTCAGAAGCAACCCACTTGCTGTTATTTAAATCAGGTAACAACAGCTTTCCAAAAGATATTTTATTGGAATTTCCTGATAACCATTTTCATTACATTTTATTATCTATATAGTTCACATTTTGAGTAGGAGTTTATGCAAAAATAATTATATGGCTTTAGAAAATATTAATTGTAATATGTTTAAGTTCTCTTTAAGTGTTTCATTTGAAATTTCTTATTAAAATATAAACTACCCATTTTCTTTTAGTTTAAAATATGGAAAGTGAATTTTCGTTCGTTTAATCTTTAATAACGGCATACGTCTTCCCTATATATCGGGTACGTATCATTCGTGATACGACAAATCTATCAACTACAGTTAGGAAATCTACATTACGCAGTACAGACCATAGCTCTTTCTTTTTCAAGGTCTAGGGTTTGGATCGCGGGGGTGGCTCAGTCGGTAGCGTGCCAGGCTCGTAATCTGTAGTTCCGAGGTTCGAGTCCCAGCTGGGTCAGCGTTGAGATTTATCTGCGCAAAATTCCCCGTCCTTCCCGCAGTCAGTAGGGGACACCGATGGGCTTGGAAAAGCCGCCGCCCGTCGGATGGGATGTTAAGGCGTAGCCTTTGTGCGGGAGAGCCATACCCTGTGCACGTTAAAGAACACTCTGGATGGCCTTGACGGGAGAATACCATCTGTCTCCCAACAGCTGTTCCAGTGGGTTCCCTTCCATAACCTTCTCTGAGCCTTCGGGGTCCATGTGACCTGGCCATTTAGCCCATGGTGTGAAAAAAGTGCCGCTCAGAGGTAAAACAACCCAACCCAAACTGAACGTCCCATCCGATGGACGGCGGCCTTTCCAATCCCATCGGCGTCCCCTACTGACCGTGGGCAGGGCGGGGAATTTTGCGGAGATAAATCTCAATGCTGACCCAGATGATTCAGTTGGGGGTCGTTCTCGTAAATAAGCTGAGTGAGCAAGAATCTCATTCTATTTCAGGACCATTATTTGTGAGATTTGACACCGAGCGTTACCATGGAGCAGTAACACCGTGTCCAATGACCAATGCAGGCTTATATAATATCAATCAAACTTCCACTGAGAGCACGCAATTTATAGAGGATCAAAAGGCGTAATCTCAACCACTGTTGATAATTTTTTTAAAAGCATAGAAGTTCTTGTAAATTTATTATTTAAGAGGGCACAGGGCTTAGTTGGTAGCGCACTAGGTTTGTTATCTGAAGTTCCAAGGTTCGAATCCCACAGAGGCAAGCGTTGCAATTTATCTCCGCAAAACTTCTGACCCTGCTCTCAGTCAGTAGAGGACATAGAAGGAGTTGGAAAGACCACCGTTCGTCGGATGGGACGTTACGCCGTGGCTCGGTGTGAAGGTAAAAACTATACCCTGTGCAGTTGAAGAACACGTTGGGTGGCCTTGACTGGATGCTACCATCTAACTCTTTACAGATCTCCAGTGCGTCCCCCAACTTTCTCTGAGTCCTCGGAGTCCTTGTGACTTGGCCATTTATCCCACTGTGTGCAAAAAAAGTGCAGATTACAGGTAAAATAGTTCAACCCATTAAAGAACACGCTTGATGACCTTGACTTGAGGCTACCATCTGTCTCCCAACAATGTTCCAGTGGATCCCCTCCCCCAACATTCTCTGAGGCTTCGGGATCCATGTGACCTGGCCATTTAGCCCATGGTGTGCAAAAAAGTGCCGCTCAGAAGTAAAACAATCCAATGTTAAAGAGCACGCTGGATGGCCTTGAGGGAAGCTACCATCTGTCTCCCAACAGCTGTTCCAGGGGGTCCCCTCCCCCAACATTCTCTGAGCCTTCGGGGTCGTTGTGACCTAGCCATTTAGCCCATGATGTGCAAAAAAGTGCCGCTCAGAGGTAAAACAACCCAATGTTAAAGAACACGCTGGATGGCCTTGACAGAAGGCTACCATCTGTCTCCCTTTTCTTTTATTACTAAGCCTATTAGTCAAGTGATATTAGGCGAGTCCAGGACAGTTCGAGATGACGCAAGGGTTGTGATGGGTTGTTTTACCTGTGAGCGGCATTTTTTTGCACACCATGGGCTAAATGGCCAGGTCACATGGACCCCGAAGGCTCAGAGAATGTTGGGGGAGGGGACCAACTGGAACGGCTGTTGGGAGACAGATGGTAGTCTCCCGTCAAAGCCATCCAGCGTGTTCTTTACCATTGGGTTGTTTTACTTCTGAACGGCACTTTTTTGCACACCATGGGCTAAATGGCCAGGTCACATGGACCCCGAAGGCTCAGAGAAGGTTGGTGGAGGGGACCCACTGGAACGGCTGTTGTGATTTGGGTTGGGTTGGGTTGTTTTACCTCTGAGTGGCACTTTTTTGCACACAATGGGCTAAATTGCCAGGTCACATGGACCCCAAAGGCTCAGAGAAGGTTGGAGGAGGGGACCCACTGGAACGGCTGTTGGGAGACAGATGTTAGCCTCCCGTGAAGGCCATCCAGCGTGTTCTTTAGCATTGGGTTGTTTTACCTCTGAGCGGCACTTTTTTGCACACCGTGAGCTAAATGGCCAGGTCACATGGACCCCGAAGTCTCAGAGAAGGTTGGGGGAGGGGACCCACTGGAACAGTTGTTGGGAGACAGATGATAGCCTCCTGTCAAAGGCCATCCAGCGTGTTCTTTAACGTGCACAGGGTATGTCTCTCCCGCACACGGAGCCACGGCTTAACGTCCTATCCGACGGACGGCGGCCTTTCCAAGCCCATCGGTGTCCCCTATTGACCGTGGGCAGGGCGGGGAATTTTGCGGAGATAAATCTCAACGCTGACCAGCTGGAAATCGAACCTGGGAACTACACATTACGAGCCTGGCGCGCTACCGACTGAGCCACCCCCGCCCCAACAGCTGAGGATATGGGACCTTTTCAAGGAGGACAACGCCTGCCCTAGATGCCTGGTATCCATTCTTTGGCCATAATGTTCGGACAAGACAACCATCAGTTAAATCTCCTTTTCTTCTACCATGCTGCTGGCGTACAGATTTTCCTCAATCAATAATTATAGGTATATAATTATTGTACTACTTTTAAAACCGCCTTATGTGGATTCAGTAGTAGTAGGGGATGTGTGGATCAGATATTTTCACTTAGCCAGATTCTTGAGAAATGAGGGGCGGGGGTGGCTCAGTCGGTAGCGCGCCAGGCTCGTAATCTGTAGTTCCGAGGTTCGAGTCCCAGCTGGGTCAGTGTTGAGATTTATCTCCGCAAAATTCCCCGCCCTGCCCACGGTCAGTAGAGGACACCGATGGGCTTGGAAAGGCCGCCGTCCGTCGGATGGGACGTTAAGCCGTGGCCCCGTGTGCGGGAGAGCCATACCCTGTGCACGTTAAAGAACACACTGGATGGCCTTGACGGGAGGCTACCATCTGTCTCCCAACAGCTGTTCCAGTGGGTCCCCTCCCCCAACCTTTTCTGAGGCTTCGGGGTCCTTGTGACCTGGCCATTTAGCCCATGGTGTGCAAAAAAGTGCCGCTCAGAGGTAAAACAACCCAACCCTCAGCTGGAGGAGATGTGTATCAGCTTGACCCTTATGGTGGAGCTTCACAGAAGACTAATGAAAACCTGGGTTTAGGTGAAAGAGTTGTAACAAACTTGTTGAAAGTTGTTCATGATCCTGTAAATCATATCATATTTTTTGATAACTTCTTCACAAGCCATTACCTTCTTACCTTGTTGTCAGAAATGAAATTCTTTGCAGCTGGTACAGTGAGAGAAGTAGTTTAATCACACCATACCGAATCCCCTTTGCACATTGCTTTCCCCCCATGACGTCACAGGCCACGCCCCCTATGACGTAACATGACGTAATCATTACATAATCATTACGGAACATGCCACGCCCCTTTATTAATAATTTATAATTCCTCCCCCTTTATTAAACCCCCTTTCCCCCTCAGTGGCGCCATCTGTTGACAGTGAGAAGTACTATTTTCCCAAAAAAAACCTTTATTTTAAGTCTAATTTCTCGTTTTCGGACCCCCCGGTCGACCTACCTATATTTTAAGCCCTCCCCCTTATTAAAAACCCTCCTGGCGCCATCTGTTGACAGGGAGAAGTACTATTTTCCCAAAAATCCCTTTATTTTAAGTCTAATTTCTCGTTTTCGGACCCCACGGTCGACCTACCTATATTTTAAGCCCTCCCCCTTATGAAAAACCCTCTGGTTGACCATTTTAAGGCCCCACTCCTTCACACGGCTGATGCAAGTCTCAGAATTATTGCATGGAACGATTGACTGGTCTTAGAATAATTGTACAGAAAGGAATGATACAAAATTCCTTAGTAATTAAACACTCATCAAAATTCCCTTACCTCTATTAAAAATCATCCTACAGTTGAAACTCATTTTACTCTTACTGTTTCCATAGAAAATACCATAGGGTGAAATTAATAATGGTTTAAATTATTCGTAGGGATGACATGTTAAATCTGCTTTTAGAACACACGTCTGCAGTGGAAAAATTTTCAATCTCCGTTAATCAACTCCCTAGTAATTAAACACTCGTCAAAATATTCCTCACCTTTGTTAAAATCACTCCACGGTCGAAATAAAAATCAGTTTTCTGTAGATGTGTTTCACCGGAAAAAAAAAAATTCGTCCCTCGCTGGGTGGATTCCAGGACTATACCGTGTACTTGCTGTGACTTAGATGCGGGCCAGACATTTCAGATTATTTATAACCTAGCATTCTTTATAACTATCTTTTTCTATGTATTTCTTACATCAAAACCAACACTACCACTGAACGCTTTTGAATGCGGATCTCAAATTGTAAATCAAACTCACAAAGCTGTATTTATTCCACCAAGACGGTTAAACGATTTTCTTATAATTAAAATTCCCGGCTATTAAACTCCCTAGTAATTAAGCACTGGTTAAAATTCCCACATTAAAAATCGTCCTACAGTCCGGGGTGAAATTTTTTAAATTATTCGTAATAGCTGTCGAATAGTGCCGTGTTATGATCTGCTCTCAGAAAATTCAAACTCCTTATCGCAAGCGGTATTCCTTTCAAGTGCTTATCGGGGCTAGCAACAAGACTTTCAAAAACATCACGCGACGTGGTCCGATCGGTGAGGGTTCAAGAGGGCAGTGTCCATCACCACACTTTGTTTACATATGATGCTGATAAGGTTTCAAAATAGAAATTGTTGTTGTTGTCTCGATCGCGTGATGTTAGTTTGACCTCTTGTAATACGTGTCAGGCGGCCTGGCTGTGTGTATAAAATGCGGAGCACAGCATCCTCCAATGTCATTCAACTGTCAACGCTGATACTCTGACACCTGATTGTCAAACTCCTCAAGATGTCTGGTGAACGAGCCTCCAACATTCCTTCGGCTGGATCATCATCTGCTAACAGGTAACTAAAATTTTATTTAATGCTGTCCTTAAGACGTTTTACTTTCTGTATTCTACTTATAAATTATTTAATGCTGTCCTTAAGACGTTTTACTTTCTGTATTCTACTTATAAATTATTTAATGCTGTCCTTAAGACGTTTTTACTTTCTGTATTCTACTTATAAATTATTTAATGCTGTGTTGCCCTTAAGAATTATTTAATGCTGTATTCTACTTATAAATTATTTAATGCTGTGTTGCCCTTAAGAATTATTTAATGCTGTGTTGCCTTATAAATTATTTAATGCTGTGTTGCACTTAAGAAGTGTATAATACTGTGTTGCCTTATAAATTATTTAATGCTGTGTTGCCCTTAAGGTACTTAACCATTTTCTATCCAGTAAAGTCATTTTATTCTAAAACTTAATTTTCAAACCTTTAGTTACTTAGATATTTTTGACTGCGCTAGTAAATGTACTGCGTATTCTGAGACCGTATTATCTATCTATCTAGGAACACCACGCAGTGCTTTGAGAAACTTCTAGCCGCAGTTCAGAACCTCTCCGATGTCTCCAAAAGAAGCATGGAGACAGGACAGAAGTGTGAAGCGTGTCTGTCGTCAGATGGAGGCCGGGGAAATATTACGACCGAGGACGATGAGACTTTCGTTAACTCATCGCAAGCGCATCGCCGCAGCAAAAGCAGAAGCGGAGATGAGGACTTCATCCGTCCCCGGTGCTGTTGCTTCAATGGCTAGCAGGTGAATAAACCTTTATTTAATGCTATGTTGTCCTTAAGACACACAATCATTTACTGACGTACATAGAGTTTTATATTTGTTTCTATCCAGTAAAGTCATTTTACTTACTTTATTCTACTTATAAATTAGCTAAATATTTTCTTAGATTTTTTTTTTTTGCTCAGGCTAGTAAACTGTGGTGTATGTTGTCTTTTATCACAACACAGAGTTTTATATTTGTTTCTATCTAGTAAAGTCTAAATGATAAATTTCAAACTTTAGTTACTTAGATTTTTTGCTCATGCTAGCAAACTGTGCTGTCTTTTATTCTAAAATCTAATTTTCAAACTTGAGTTACTTAGATTTTTGCTCAGACTAGTAAATGTACTGCATATTGCCTTTTCTGTTCTAAGATGAAAAAACATGTAAATGTACACCATATTCTGAGACTGAATTATCTATCAATGTAGGGCCCCCACCGGAGAGTGTGTTACTCGGACCCGCTCGTGTGCTAACCAAGCCACAGCCACCCATGGCCCGTTCGTCATTGACAGTGGCAGCTACGTCCCTCAACGACCCTGCGTGTGCTGACGTCACCTCTGCAATCTTCACAGGCGCAGGATCCTCAGCTGCAGTCAGGTAGATGAAATTTCTTTTGATGTTGAGCGGGGTCTTAAACGGTTCAATCATTTACTAAAGCATATATAGTTTTATAACCTGGAAAGCCATTTTACTTTCTTTATTCTACTTGTAAATTAGTTAAATATTTAATTAGGTCTTTTGCTCAAGCTAGCAACGGTTAAATTTTTTCCACATTCGAGTGTTTACTCCCCGTGGAACATTTTTTGCACTGACTGTAGGTAAAATTTCCATATATGTGAATAAATATATGATTTTTATTGGACAAACTCTGTATAAAGAAGAATATTAGTAATACTTTAAAAGTATGCATCTGGGGAAAATGTGTATCTGGGGAAAATGTAATACTTTAAAAGTATGTATCTGGGGAAAATGTGATACTTTAAAAATGTAATAATTTAAAAGTATGTATCTGGGGAAAATGTAATACTTTAAAAGTATGTATCTGGGGAAAATCCCTATCCCGCAGGTGTGAAGCCTGCATTACAGCTGACGGCAGCTCTTTTGAGCAATTTCTTTGAGCATGTACCTCAATTACATTCCTGTTAATAAAATGTTTTCTGAAGTATCTCCTCTCCTTCTTGTGTTCATTCTTTAAATGTGACAGTGGAAAACTACCTTTTAACTTCTCACCGCTTGCGTTCCGACCATACATTCTATGACGAATATTGCTCGTATAGCTGCGTTCTACCACCCCGTAAAGTTTTGCCCACTTTTTCAGATTCACCCTGTATATAAATAACTCTACACATTAACACTTTGTCATATTTCTTCTATGAAATTATCTTCATATTCTGAAAATTCTTTTCTGTTGAGAGTATTCTTTAGCATAGTCTTCATTCTGTTCACAAAAAAAAAAAGTTATTTGAAAACATGTTCTCTGAAGTTTTATCTTGGTATTTAGAGAATCCTCAAAGTACAGTCGCTCAAAAAATATCTGAACACTATGGTTACGTTATTTTAGAAATTAGTGATCTGGCAACCTTATTGTCACGTGACACGAAGGTTGCCAGATCACTAATTTCTAAAAAAAGTTGCCAGATATTTTTCCTGAATTCTGTAATCAATCATAGTGTTCGATATTTTTTTTGAAAGTACACTGTCAACTTCTTCAACTAGTTAACTATGTCGTCTTCTTTAATACCTCGGTTAACCCTTTCAGGACCATAAGGTTTCTAAGAGTAAATATTAGTATGTACATGTTTATTTTAGTTTGTTTAGACGTAAAATAAATAAAAATCATAAGAAAAACACATAACAATGTGTAGTTTTTTTGGAATTTTATGGGAAATATTTTTCCCAATGGACTCTAAAGGTGGCACAAATTATAGTTAGGCTTATTATGCAATGTCTTTTATTTATTGGTTTATTAGAACAAAATGTTAACTAAAATAATACAAAATTATGAAATAAAATTACTATATAAAATGATGTGCTAATTATGATATTCTGCGAAGCAATTTCTTTTGGTAGTGAGGCAAAGATGGACATTGCACATAGTACATATATTATGCGTCCTGACAGTTCTGATTTTGTGTTCTAAACGTTCCCGTTTACGTAATTGCGTTCGGCATACGTTCTATTTTGACATTCTGTATAAAAAATGCAGATAAGGTTATAATTATATACGACAATCACCAATTTTAAAATGGGAAAAATGTTTCCCTTGGTCGTGAAAGGGTTAATAAGCAAAAGAAAAATAGTTAATACATAAAGAAACTTGTCTTTAAATATGAGGGCTGATGTAATTGGTTCATGGATCTAATTGATGAAAATAATGTATATATTATTATTTGTACACTTTTATGCTTTGAGAGTGAAAGATAGTTTTCCAAAGGTAAAATATATGCTCTATGTTATAACACCTTTTATGATAAAGTCTCTAATTTAAATGGTTATTTACAAGCAAAAAACATTAACACCACAAACTGAGATTTGGGTTCGGCTGTTTTACCTCTGAGCGGCACTTTTTTGCACACCATGGGCTAAATGGCCAGGTCACAAGGAACCCGAAGGCTCAGAGAAGGTTGGGGGAGGGGACCCACTGGAACAGCTGTTGGGAGACAGATGGTAGTCTCCCGTCAAGGCCATCCAGCGTGTTCTTTAACGTGCACAGGGTATGGCTCTCCCGCACACGGGACCACGGCTTAACGTCCCATCCGACGGACGGCGGCCTTTCCAAGCCCATCGGTGTCCCCTACTGACCATGGGCAGGACGGGGTGTTATGCGGAGATAAATCTCAATGCTGACCCAGCTGGGACTCGAACCTGGGAACTGCAGATTACGAGCCTAGCACGCTACCGACTAAGCCACCCCCGCCCCCACAAAATGAGATAAAATGGTGTGTGATATTAAATGAAAGAGTTCCAAAAGTCACTCAAGTTCATGTGATGTTCTGTCATAATGACAGTATAGTCCGACAAGCAACAAATTTAAGCAGCAGAAGTTCATTTCTAATACGGTCCCGTCAGCGATCGTACAGTCGCTCAAAAAAGTATCCGAACACTATAGTTAATTACAGAATTCAGAAAAAATATCTGGCGACGATTTTTTTTCGAAATCAGTGATCTAGCAACCTTCGTGTCACGTGACACGGTTGCCAGATCATTAATTTCTAAAAAAATCGTTGCCAGATATTTTTTTGAATTCTGTTATCAACCTTAATGTTCGGATACTTTTTTGAGCGACTGTACTTGGGAGAGATATAATGATAGGGCAAAGGTAGTGGCATAATATATTGCCATAAATGCCACAGACTTAAGACTTCTTGCCACCCTGCCAATCGTCAGTAGGGGGACACCGATGGGCTTGGAAAAGCTGCCATCTGTCGGATGGAACATTAAGCCTTGGGTCCGTACGGGAGAGCCTTATACTGTGCACGTTAAAGAACACGCTGGATCACCTTGACGAGAGGCTACCATCAGTCTCCCAACAGCTGTTCCAGTGGGTCCCCTCCCCCAACCATCTCTGAGCCTTTGGTATCCATGAAATCTGGCCATTTAGGGGCGGGGGTGGCTCAGTCGGTAGTGTTCCAGGCTCGTAATCTGTAGTTCCCAGGTTCGAGTCCCAGCTGGGAAAGCGTTGAGATTTATCTCAGCAAAATTTCCCCGCCTTGCCCACGGTCAGTAGGGGACACCGATGGGCTTGGAGAGGTCGCCGTCCGTCGGATGGTACGTTAAGCCGTGGCCCCGTGTGCGGGAGAGGCATACCCTGTGCACCTTAAAGAACACGCTGGATGGCCTTGACGGGAGGCTACCATATGTATCCCAACAGCTGTTCCAGTGCGTCCCCTCCCCCAACCTTCTCTGAGCCTTCGGGGTCCATATGACCTGGCCATTTAGCCCATGGTGTGCAAAAAAGTGCCGCTCAGAGGTAAAACAACCCAACCCAACCTACTATGACCCACCTTTCAAGATCTATTTTATTTATAGTTTATATTCATTCAGACAGAGAAATTCTAGTAAATCTTATAGATTCAATCAGTTGGGTTGTTTTACCTCTGAGCGGCACTTTTTTTGCACACCATAAGCTAAATGGCAGTCACAAGGACCCCGAAGGCTCAGAGAAGGTTGGGGGAGAGAACCTACTGGAACAGGTGTTGGGAGACAGATGGTAACCTCCCGTCAAGGCCATCTAGCGTGTTCTTTACCATTGGGTTTACCTCTGAGTGTCACTTTTTTGCACACCATGGGCTAAATGGCAGTCACAAGGACCCCGAAGTCTCAGAGAAGGTTGGGGGAGAGAACGTACTGGAACAGGTATTGGGAGACAGATGGTAACCTCCCGTCAAGGCCATCTAGCGTGTTCTTTACCATTGGGTTTACCTCTGAGTGTCACTTTTTTGCACACCATGGGCTAAATGGCAGTCACAAGGACCCCGAAGTCTCAGAGAAGGTTGGGGGAGAGAACCTACTGGAACAGGTATTGGGAGACAGATGGTAACCTCCCGTGAAGGCCATCTAGCGTGTTCTTTACCATTGGGTTTACCTCTGAGTGGCACTTTTTTGCACACCATGGGCTAAATGGCAGTCACAAGGACCCTGAAGGCTCAGAGAAGGTTGGGGGAGAGAACCTACTGGAACAGGTGTTAGGAGAACGATGGTAACCTCCCGTCAAGGCCATCTAGCGTGTTCTTTACCATTGGGTTTACTTCTGAGTGGCACTTTTTTGCACACCATGGGCTAAATGGCAGTCACAAGGACCCCGAAGGCTCAGAGAAGGTTGGGGGAGAGAACCTACTGGAACAGTTGTTGGGAGACAGATGGTAACCTCCCGTCAAGGCCATCTAGCGTGTTCTTTACCATTGGGTTTACCTCTGAGTGTCACTTTTTTGCACACCATGGGCTAAATGGCAGTCACAAGGACCCCGAAGTCTCAGAGAAGGTTGGGGGAGAGAACCTACTGGAACAGGTATTGGGAGACAGATGGTAACCTCCCGTGAAGGCCATCTAGCGTGTTCTTTACCATTGGGTTTACCTCTGAGTGGCACTTTTTTGCACACCATGGGCTAAATGGCAGTCACAAGGACCCTGAAGGCTCAGAGAAGGTTGGGGGAGAGAACCTACTGGAACAGGTGTTAGGAGAACGATGGTAACCTCCCGTCAAGGCCATCTAGCGTGTTCTTTACCATTGGGTTTACTTCTGAGTGGCACTTTTTTGCACACCATGGGGTAAATGTCAGTCACAAGGACCCCGAAGGCTCAGAGAAGGTTGGGGGAGAGAACCTACTGGAACAGGTGTTGGGAGACAGATGGTAACCTCCCGTCAAGGCCATCTAGCGTGTTCTTTACCATTGGGTTTACCTCTGAGTGGCACTTTTTTGCACACCATGGGCTAAATGGCAGTCACAAGGACCCCGAAGACTCAGAGAAGGTTGGGGGAGAGAACCTACTGGAACACGTGTTGAGAGACAGATGGTAACCTCCCGTCAAGGCCATCTAGCATGTTCTTTACCATTGGGTTTACCTCTGAGTGACACTTTTTTGCACACCATGGGCTAAATGGCAGTCACAAGGACCCCGAAGGCTCAGAGAAGGTTGGGTTAGAGAACCTACTGGAACAGGTGTTGGGAGACAGATGGTAACCTCCCGTCAAGGCCATCTAGCGTGTTCTTTACCATTGGGTTTACCTCTGAGTGGCACTTTCTTGTCCACCATGGGCTAAATGGCAGTCACAAGGACCCCAAAGGCTCAGAGAAGGTTGGGGGAGAGAACCTACTGGAACAGGTGTTGGGAGACAGATGGTAACCTCCCGTCAAGGCCATCTAGTGTGTTCTTTACCATTGGGTTTACCTGTGAGTGGCACTTTTTTGCACACCATGCGCTAAATGGCAGTCACAAGGACCCCGAAGGCTCAGAGAAGGTTGGGGGAGAGAACCTACTGGAACAGGTGTTGGGAGACAGATGGTAACCTCCCGTCAAGGCCATCTAGTGTGTTCTTTACCATTAGGTTTACCTCTGAGTGGCACTTTTTTGCACACCATGGGCTAAATGGCAGTCATATGGACCCCGAAAGCTCAGAGAAGGTTGGGGGAGAGAACCTACTGGAACAGGTGTTGGGAAACAGATGGTAACCTCCCGTCAAGGCCATCTAGCGTGTTCTTTACCATTGGGTTTACCTCTGAGTGGCACTTTTTTGCACACCATGGGCTAAATGGCAGTCACAAGGACCCCGAAGGCTCAGAGAAGGTTGGGGGAGAGAACCTACTTGAACAGGTGTTGGGAGACAGATGGCAACCTCCCGTCAAGGGCATCTAGCGTGTTCTCTACCATTGGGTTTACCTCTGAGTGGCACTTTCTTGCCCACCATGGGCTAAATGGCAGTCACAAGGACCCCGAAGGCTCAGAGAAGGTTGGGGGAGAGAACCTACTGGAACACGTGTTGAGAGACAGATGGTAACCTCCCGTCAATGCCATCTAGCGTGTTCTTTACCATTGGGTTTACCTCCGAGTGGCACTTTTTTGCACACCGTGGGATAAATGGCACTCACAAGGACCCCGAAGGCTCAGAGAAGGTTGGGGGATAGAACCTACTGGAACAGGTGTTGGGAGACAGATGGTAACCTCCCGTCAAGGCCATCTAGCATGTTCTTTACCATTGGGTTTACCTCTGAGTGACACTTTTTTGCACACCATGAGCTAAATGGCAGTCACAAGGACCCCGAAGGCTCAGAGAAGGTTGGGGGAGAGAACCTACTGGAACAGGTGTTGGGAGACAGATGGTTACCTCCCGTCAAGGCCATCTAATGTGTTCTTTACCATTACTTTTACCTCTGAGTGGCACGTTTTTGCACACCATGGGCTAAATGGCAGTCACAAGGACCCCGAAGGCTCAGAGAAGGTTGGGGGAGAGAACCTACTGGAACAGGTGTTGGGAGACAGATGGTAACCTCCCGTCAAGGCCATCTAGCGTGTTCTTTACCATTGTGTTTACCTCTGAGTGGCACTTTTTTGCACACCATAGGCTAAATGGCCGGGTCACATGGACCCCAAAAATTCAGAGAAGTTTGAGAGAGGTTACTCACTGGAACAGCTGTTGGGAGACAGATGGTAGCTTGCGTCAATACCATCCAGCATGTTCTTTAATGTGCAGAGGGTATAGCTCTCCCACACACAGGGCAACGGCTTAACATCCCATCCAACGGATGACAGCCTTTCCGGACTCCCCATCAGTGTCTCCTACTGACCATGGACAGGGGCTCCTTGTGACTTGGCCATTTAGTCCATCAAACTTTCCAAGCCCATCGGTTTCCCTTATTGACCGTGGGCAGGGCGGTAGTTTTGCGGAGACTGGTGAAAAGGGTGAATTTCCTTGATGTAGAGTATCCACTGTAGAACGTGCATTTCTTTTGGTCATTCATTTTACCAATTATGAAAAAAAAATGCACATATAGCTATTATCAGAATGTTAGGTGCTAAAAAGTTTCTAGAAGAAATATCATAATGAAAACGATTTTGCATTAAATTTTTCTCATCTTACAAAAAGGGGCGTGGGTGGCTCAGTCGGTAGTGCGCCAGGCTCGTAATCTGTAGTTTCCAGGTTCGAGTCCCAGCTGGGTCAGTAAAACTGAAAAACCGCAAAACTCCCCGCCCTGCCCACGGTCAGTAGGGGACACCCATGGGGTTGGAAAGGCCGCCGTCCGTCGGATGGGACGTTAAGCCGTGGTCTCGTATGCGGGAGAGACATACCCTGTGCACGTTAAAGAACATGCTGGATGGCCTTGACGGGAGGCTACCATCTGTCTCCCAACAGCTGTTCCAGTGGGTCCTATCCCCCAACCTTCTCTGAGCCTACGGGGTCCATGTGACCTGGCCATTTAGCCCATGGTGTGGGTTGGGTTGTTTTACCTCTGAGCGGCACTTTTTTGCACACAATGGGCTAAATGGCCAGGTCTCATGGACCCCGGAGGCTCAGAGAAGGTTTTTGGAAGGGACCCACTGGAACAGCTGTTGGCAGACAGATGGTAGCCCCCTGTCAAGGCTATTCAGCGTGTTCTTTAACATTGGGTTGTTTTACCTCTGAGCGGCACTTTTTTGCACACCATGGGCTAAATAGCCAGGTCACATGGACCCCGAAGGCTCAGAGAAGGTTGGGGGAGGGGACCCACTGGAACAGCTGTTAGGAGACAGATGGTAGGCTCCCGTCAAGGCCATCCAGTGTGCTCTTTATCTGCACAGGGTATGGCTCTCCTGTACACGGGACCAAGGCCTTACATCCCATCGGACGGACGGCGGCCTTTCCAAGCCCATCGGTGTCCCCTACTGACCGTGGACAGGGCGAGGAATTTTGCGGAGATAAATCTCAACGCTGACCCAGCTGGGACTTGAACCTGGGAACTACATATTACGAGCCTGGCGTGCTACCGACTGAGAACCCCCCCCCCCCCCCCCGAAGGCTAATAGAAGATTGGAGGACGGCCAAGGCTAGTAGGAAATTTAAGTAAATACAGTGGACCTTCGTTGTACCGCTTCTCGCTATACCGCGCACTCTGTTATAGCGCGGCCGATGTTCGCGATAATTTATAGATAGTGTTTGTTTTTACTTATTTTCAAGCGTACCTTATGTACGTAAATAAAATAATAAATATATGAACTTATTAAGATGTATAACTATGTTATGTGAATTTTAATAAAACACTTAATAAATAAATTGGTTTTTTTATTAGAATACATAATATATATATAGTTGATGGGATGTTTCAGTATATAGCTCAAATCGTTCTGAGTAAATTTATTGGTCGCCACCGCGCCGCTCGGTATAACGCGGTTCACCTTATAACGCGGGTGTTGTTTCCCGCCCGACATGCGCGTTATATCGGGGGACCACTGTAGTTAGCTAATAAATAAACTTTGAAGTAATCCAGGAGCGTTGCAAAACGACGTCATGACTGTTCAAAGTCAGAGCTAGAAGTCCGTTCTCCTCCATGAGTTGTGGGAAATTGGCAAACGCTTAAAAACTCTCCAAAGATTTTTTGTTGAATTTTTGCATTTTAAATTCTCCAGTGTAGTATTCTTACATTCTTGCGTTCCATCATCAAAATTCGTAATTTGTGTTGTGTTAAATAATGATGACAATTCTTGTGCAATAAATTTTTAAGCCAATCACTCGCACACTCAGAAGCTTGCATTGAGGAGGGGGGTGGGGAAGAAGTTTAACACATTTGAGTGTCATTTTCGAGATCTGAATTGGGTTTTCTTAACTCTGAGCGGCACTTTTTTTGCACACCATAGGCAAAATGGCCAGGTCACAAAGACCCCGAAGGTTCAGAGAAAGTTGGGGAGGGAACACTACTGGAACAGCTGTTGGGAGACAGATGGTAGCCTCCCATCAAGGCCACCCAGCGTGTTCTTTGATGTGCACAGGGTATGGTTCTCCTGCACATGGGTCCAAGGCTTATCGTCTCATCCGACGGATGGTGTTCTTTTTAAGCCCATCAGTGTCCCCTAGTGGCCGTGGGCAGGTTGGAAAGTTTTTTGGAGATAAATCTCAACTTTCGCCAGGTTGGGACTCGAACCTGGGAACTGGCACACTACCGACTGAGCCATCCTGCCTTTCCGAGATCTGCGTTGTAAAATATATGTTACTTAAAATCAAGGGGAAGGCGATTACTCTCATCCCTCCCTTGGTGACTGGGAGGAGGAGGAGTAACCGAAGTTCACTGTGACTTCAGCTTCTGATGATCAACACTATGTCCACTGACCTCCATTATTGAATACAAGAAGTAAAACATATCAAGCTATTAATTATATTTCTAGCAGATTTAACTTTATTTCACGCATCTGATACTCTCTAAAATAAATAGTAAATGGCCGTCATCATGTCACAAGTTTTCATTTGGCATAAAAATTTTTCCGATACACTCCCTACGCCTCTGTTGTAGTGGGAAAGGAATAGATTGAAGTATCACAAAATATCATCGATATCAGAAGTTTCTAAAAAGAAGAACGTCATGAAATAAGGAGCTGAAAAATTTTTTTTTGCCATGAGTGAGATTCGAACCCACGTCTCCAGGAAACATGCCTGTTATGCTAACCACTACACCATCTCAGCTTATCAGCTTAGTGACGTGTTAAACTTTCCGGATTTATTTATTTGATTCGCACAGTGGCGCCATCTATCCGGGAAACGGACAACTCTGTTGCCTAATTAGAGATGGAATTAATATTTGTCACTCACGCTCAGGGCGTTAAATCAACAACTCAGTAGTAAAGAATCACAGGATAAGTCCTGCAGACATGGAACTCATGAATTAAAGAGCTGAAAAAAATTACGGAAAGTTATTCCGGAATTTTAAACTTTATTTCGACAATGACCATGAGACAATGAGTATGAGCATATGCTTACACGAAAAATTACCTAGAATTTCTCTGTACAATTCAAAGTTATGTTGAACAACACTTAAAAGGCATGCTGACTAGGTATTTTTTTTTCAACATCGCGTAAGAAAAAAAAACTGCTAATTTTAAAAAGCAATTATGAAATATATATCAATTTTTTCGGTATACTACTGCAAATAAAATTAATGTATTACTACAATGTTCATATTTTTCATTTCAATAAAATTCAGAATTAAATTGTCTTTAATTTGGTATATAACACGACCTATTTCTGTTGTTTAAGTATTTATTCAAAATATTCTAAAGTTGACTTGTTTATTGGACTCTGCAACAAACCTGGACTTTTCTCAAAATATGGTAAGGAGAAAAAAATTACGAAACGGAAGAAATGTTTACTCTAAACAAGAAAATTATTTTTTGTTTTTCAGAAATAACAGCCTTTTCATTTTTGTGCATTACAATCATTTCTGTCTATTAGCTAAAAAATTTTATACTGCCAGACGCATTTTTTCTAAAAAAAATCGTACTAAAATAAAGGCAATCATATTTTTTGCTAAATATTTTATTTTCAGAAAATCCAGAATTAAATGCCGATTAATTATGCAAGAAATATACCATAATTCATTTCATTATTTATTTGGCAAAAAAGTTTTCAGATTAATTTTTTTTTGCCTAATCAGAGTGAAAAAATGGCTGGACCTGGGAAAGATACCCCCCCCTCCCCCTCTGAGGCCGTTAAAAATATGTACTTTTTTAAGAAGTCCTGAAAATCAGACTCTCAAGTATGACAACCCCCTTGACCCCATCCCCCCTAGACTATACTCCTTGATTGATTTATAGGTACACCATTAAGTTAGTTAATAGGTGGAATGGAATCCTGTTAATTAATTAATTAATTAATTGATAAAAAAACATAAATCAATCAAAAAAAATACCGATACCTCAAAACAATTTCCGCCCAACATCTTAAGTAAGAAAATGCTTCCTATAACATTTAATCTGATGCCGGTGAAATTCATAAGAACCCAAAGTAAAATAATCTACGTTCTAAAATTTTGAGTCCTACGATCTGCATTCGTTCAACACTCCTAGGTAGCCTACACCTGATACACTAAGCTTCTACTCTACTTAAATAATTCTAGTTATCCTCGTTAGGTTTAAACTTCCTCAATTAAAATACGCATCAGCTGAAATGAAGAAATGAACCATCCCCACACAACTGTACATAAATAATATCAAATATTTTCAGTAAAAGTATTTTTCCGGTTATTTTTCGTTACATTTATATTTCTAAGCCATTTTGGTAATGAAATTCTCGTTTCTCATCAATAGTAGTTAATTTATTGTTCCAGAAAAATAAAAACTATATATATATTTTAGTATAAAATATTAAAACTAAGTGTTAAAGCAAAAAGTAAAAGCTCTGGCAATCTCGATATTGAAACCCTAACAGTTAAACTATTTAAAAATCGCTAGAAAATATAAACGCTTAACGAGCACTGTAGTAATCCAGTACTAATTATTCGTCCAAATACTGATATAAAAAAAATTATTTTTTAGTGTATTTTAATCGAGCCCCTTCCCACCTCACCCAAATATTCCTCTCCTAGCTAGCACCTCCGCCCCCTCCATCACACTACTCTTGACTCCATGTTAAATCATCAATCTCATCCTGCATATATGATAGTACAAAAGTTGTCAAGATACCCTAAAAAGGGAATCGCAAATGCACATCAATCTCTCTTACTTAGCTAAGATAATTTCCTTCCAAAGAGTACATTCCATCTTTGTGAAATCGAATGCACGATCAATGAATCAGAAATTAGGGAACTGATTAAAGATACTACCGCCTTTATATCGGTTCAACTCTGACTTGATATCGGGTATCACCTTGGCTCATTTTCAATGTCCTTTATAATGTCTAAATGCAGATCGTAAATCTCAGTTTCCAAATGCAATTTCTTGTTGTATATCTTAACGTATCTTCTACGAAATGTCAATAAAATTAATGTGAATAGAAATCGGAAAACTATATCTTTAAAATATTTTTATGGCCATTATTTAGCTAATTCTAGAGAAAAAAAAATTGTACGGATTAGATGGAAAATATTTCATCCCCTTACAATATTGATCCCATTCCACCCAGCCGGCATACAGCAGAGTCAGAATTTCGTTATGAGTTGTGGGAAATTGTCGAAAGGCTTAAATAGTCTCGAAGATTTTTTTCTTATATTGTTGAATTTTTTTTTCTTGTATTGTTGAATTTTAAATTTTCCATTGTAATATTCTTACATTCTTGCGTACCATGTAAAAATTTGCAGTTTGTGTTGTGTTAAATAATGATAACAATTTCTGTGTAATACATTTTTGAGCCAATCACTGAGATCAATACTCAGAAGCTTGCATTGAAGAAGGGGGGGGGGGAGAAGTTTAACACATTTGAGTGTTATTTTCGCGATCTGAATTGGGTTGTTTTACCTCTGAGCGGCACTTTTTTTGCACACCATATGCAAAATGGCCAGGTCACAAGGACCCTGAATGCTGAGAGAAAGTTGCGAAATCGATTTTTTTCTCTTGGAAGGTCAGAAGATGTTTAATATATAAAATATAAAAATACTTTGTTTCGTTTCAGTTTTGCGTTTGTTTACGTTTTGAAACAAGGTTGTTTAATCCCACTCAAAGTTAGTAATAACAACATTAGATATCAAATGAAAGCTAAACCATCTTTTTCATGAAATAGGGATTCATTGTAGAACGACTCATATCTAGTGTAGGGCCAGATTTACCCCCCCCCCCCCCACTTTTAGAATACTAATAAGGGTAATAGGAGCTACAAATTTTTTAACTTATTTATATTTCATGTTAATGAAGAATAAATTTATTCTTCACTTTTTGAAGAACTGCAAGACAGACGGAAAAATGTTATACTGCATTAAAAATGGTAACTTCATCCCCTCCCCCTCGATTTTTCTTCTGGTTTTTCCCTGATTCAGCGGAACTTTGGGACGAAATTCTTTTTCCCAAAGAAAAAGTTTAAAATACAAATTCTTGGAATATATCAACACCTTAACTTTTATACATAAAAGTTTCTAATGTACCAAACGAAAGAGTTAGTATAGTGCCTGATATAGAATATATTAAATTCCTCTCCCCTGCATAATATTTCAAAGTTGTATCATTGCTTAATCAAGTTTCTAATGTTCAGAGTAAACTGTGATAAGTCAAATCTCTTGTAAAAGAAGAAATGTAAATATTAACAAAAAAAAATCTCTTTGGAATAAAAAGCAGGAACTTTGTTGTGAAATATCTAGACTTTAATATAGGCTTAAATACTGAATATTGTTTAAATTAAAAATTTAAATATTTTTGATTATCTTTCATTATCGTAGTAACGTCAACAAACAAATCGGAGATACCGTAGAACGCTTCTAACATATTGGAATCAAATTGACTTTATCGATTTATTTATGAATCGATATATTTATCGGAACTGTCTTAGAAATACATGCCATTAAAGCCCTCATGAGGTTTGAGAGCTCTATACTTATAACGACCACTGGGTTAACATATCAAGTTTTCAAGTGAAAAGAGCATTCTAATAGTAGAGGAAAATCATGCATAATTTTTCCTGTAAACGTGGAACTCATGAACATTAGCTGAAAACACTGAACTTCGTCTCTGACCACTGAAGCTAATTTTCTATGTTTTATACATAATTGTGACTGTAAGCTTTTCGAGTACAGCTCATTGTGCCTTGTACGATCTTTAAAAAAAAGCAGCCACGCGATATTGAAAAAAATTTACCTAGTCAGCATCCCTTTTTGGTATTGTTCAACATAACTTTGAATTGTACAGAGAAATTCCAGGTAATTTTTCATGTAAACATGAAACTCGTGCTCGTTGTCGAATTTTGGGAGAGAGAAATTCCATATAGGTAAAATATCTTTTTATTTTCTGCTGGTAGAGTATTTAGTAGCATGTAATAAAATAATAAATTTCTTAGAAACTGAATACTAAAAAAATTCTTCTCTTAGTTCATAATTTTCTAAATTTTTTTACCTTCTTAAAATATTAATGTGTGTGTGGGGGGAAGTTAGAAATAAGGAAGGCTGTTGGGAGATAGAAGGTAGCCTCCCATCAAGGCCATCCATCGTGTTCTTTTTTGTGCACAGGATATGGCTCCCCCGCACTCGAGGTCATGGCTTCATGTCCCAACCGATCGACAGCAGTTTTTCGAAGCTTATCTGTGTCCCCTAATGACTGAGGGCAAGACGGGGAATTCTGAAGAGATAAATCTCAACTCTGACCCAACTGGGACTCAAGCCTGGAAACTGCAGATTGGATCCTGGTGCTCTACAACTGAGTCACCTCCACCCCAACTCTGATATGGCTTTCCTGAAAAAAGTTACCCAGCTGCACTTTTACTTTGAGAATTTTTATCTAATCGAGTGACGAAATATTATTGAGACTTTGCTGTTTGCTCGTTATTAAATATATCCTTACTCTTGATAGTGTTTAACTAAAACTAAAACTATGTGAAATAACACTTTAGGTATGACTTGTCAACTGCACACACCTAAAAAGTGCTTTAACGACCAGTCTGGGGCAGGGGTAGCTCAGTCGGTAGAGTGCCAGGTTTTTTAATCTGTAGTTCGCAGGTTCGAATCCCAGGTGGATCAACGCTTAGATCTTACTTTAGTTACACATATGTATTTAACTATTTTGACTCCGGATCTTAAAACTTTTCTCTCTTTAATACGTATTACAAGTGCGATGAATGTTTCTCTTGATATTGTCCAGATATTTAATTTTAACTTGGACCACTGAGTGTCAAGTCTTACCCCTACTCAGTGACCCAAGGTGAAATAAAATATCAATGAAATTAAAGAATATATATATATATGAAGAGAGAAAATGTTTAAGATCCAGAGTCAAAGTAGTTATATACATAGTCTGCAATATGCAATAAAAGATCCCAAAATTATTGTTGCCTGTATAGAATCACCAAAATATTAGCTAACATATTTAATTGCTTAAGATATGTCTCTGAAGAAGTGTAGCTACGTTAGAGGCGTACGAAAGCACTCAGACCATAAGACATAAATTGTTTAATGCTGAACTGCCTAAATAAACATCAACGTTTACAATAGTGTTTTAGTTTCTTATTCTTAAATGAACACTTTAAGAAATTAAAAGATTAATCCTTGTTATAACCGTTTCTGCATTCTACAGCTGAATTTTTCTGTTCATTATAGAACCATGTTTTATTATATTCGCTATACAAAATACGCTTTAACTACATTAAAAACACATTTCAGTCGTTTTTTTTACCCAACTTATCCAACTTTGCTCTGCTCCTTTGTTGTCCACACGGGTTATGATGAAAGAATATTTTTGTAATATATTCAGTTGTATGACAATTTTGAATATTTTGACAAATTTTTTGTGAAATTATGTGGAAAATTTAATAGTAAAATTTGAATCATAAGAGGCTAAACACATACTGCATCATGACATCGACCCCGTGATATTTACAAGCTAGTCCTAGTTGGCCACTCCGGCCAAAAATATTATATGAAAACAAATAAAAAAAACTGTCCTAAAATTTTGGGAACCGCCAATGGTAAATATTAAGCTTCCCGCCAAGTTTTACCGCGAAATCTGTACACGTATATATCATGTTGTTGTGTTCTATTTAATGTTTTGTTTAAAAATATAGCAAGTAAAATCTTCATAGTGTAACGTTTTATTTAATCTTTATTTTGAATACCTAAAAATACAATAATGTGGATCCAAGTACGAACTATGGACGGCCGTAAGTCGGCTCGAGTTGATGGCTTATCTAAATTATCCAAAATAGAAGATTTGAGAGTACAGCTGGTGAAAATATTTGAAGCATCGGTTGAAAGACAGCGCTTGTTTTATCGGGGAAAGCAGGTAAGCTGCTGGTAATATATCACGTAATTTGACTTTGTGTACAAGGCTGATTACGAATTGACCAAATTATAGATGCATTTATAAAAAAAATTATTACCCCAACAGTATAAAGAAATCTAGTTATAGTTACCATGAATGTTTATATAGTAAAAGCTAATTATAAGTCTAAGGTAGTTTTTACAGTAATAATAGCAAATAATTTGTAAGAGTAATACGGGTAGTTGTATGATTAAAAGTCCATTTGAAAATTAACTCTTTGAAGTATTCTTAAAGTCCTAAAATTTTGAATCATAGAAGGTCACATACTTCAAGCCCCACAATTTTAAAAGTCGTTCTTAGTTAACCACTCTGGACAAAAATATCGTTGGAAAGCAAATGCTCTAAAATTACGGAAACCACCAATAGCAAACATTAATATAAAGATTTCACTGACGTGCCTGGGTCTTTTGTGGAAGATCCAGGTGTGTATCCAGGATTTTTTTTATGGTGTTACTTAACCTAAGGTTTTTTCACAACCTTGATAAAAATAGTGGCATACCCTTTACAATAGATTGACCAGATTTAAAGAAGATCCTGTTACTTTCGAAAATTTTATCAGAAGGATTGACTTTTTAATTAAGATGACCAGGTTTAAAGAAAAAGATCCGGGGACTTCTGAAATTTTAAACTGAACGATTAACTTTTGGCGAAATTATTAGAAATATCACAGTCTCATTTTGAATTTATTTTATACATTATTGCTCTTAATAATAGCCTAGTAGAAAAAATGTAGAATTGTAAATAAAACTAGTAGCACAAAATTAAGTGAATAGCATAATTAACAAAAATTACGGTTATTTGATAAAAATGGATTTTCAGCTAGGCTGCAGTATAGGGACAGGCTCCTGTCAGACCTCTGTGGCAAGCAGCTGCTTGAGGGGGTAATGAGATTATTTGTTTTCGGGGCTTTTCTTAAGCTCATTCTTTAGCGATGAGTGTTATTAAGGAATTTGCTTTTGATATTTATTTTAGAGACTTTTTTTTTTTAAGTGCGAATTGAGGTTTCATTGTTTAGTGATAAGGGTTGTTAATGAAATCTTTCGATGAGATTATTTTTGGGGCTTTTTTTCAGAAAGGAGCAATTCTTTAGCGTTGTTAACAAAATCTTGTTTTGATGAGATTATTCTCAGTAATTTTTTTAAATGCAGAAACATGATTTTCTTCTATGTAGCGTTGCATATTTATTTTTTATATATCCTTTAAATTATATATATATATATCCTCAATACGTGTGTCAAGGTAGATGCGGAATTGACTCTTTTACCATTCAGACTTTTTTTTTCACTGCGGCGAAATAAAACAAGATGGCAGCTGAAGACTCTGTACTGCAGTTCTGCTGGATTTTCTGTACATTATTTTTGCCAAGTTTTGTACAAAAGATTTCACAACAGACACAAAAATTGCTTTAACTATTAGTAAAAATCTGCTCAAGCTGTACATTCAATTTTATATTTTGAAAATATTAAAACCAAATTCTAGGGACACTTCTGGAGCATTTATTTGTTGGATATAGAACCTTTAATCCAGGGACTGTCCCTATAAAGGGGTGAGGGTGGCTCAGTCAGTAGCACACCAGTCTCGTAATCTGAGGTTTCCAGGTTCGAGTCCCATCTGTGCCAGCATTGAGATTTATCTCTGCAAAATTTCCCCGCGCTTCCCACAGTCAGTAGGGGACACCGATGGGCTTGGAAAGGCCGCCGTCCATCGGATGGAATGTTAAACTGTGATCCCATGTGCAGGAGAGCCATATCCTGTGCACATTAAAGGACATGCTAAATGGCCTTGATGCGAAGCTATCATCTCCCAACAGGGTCATTCCATGCCAAATCAATCAAAATTTTGGAAAAAGTTCACCATCCTTCACAGATTTCAATGATCATTGACATAAATGTTAGTACACATAAGATGTCTAATTGTCCGAAATATTTTGACTCAAAACAATTTTTGTGAGGAGTTATAATTGTTTAACCTAAGGGGAGAATATACAAATTGTGACTAAAGGTTTTCCCTTTTTTTTTTCTTTGCTTCTGTGGTAGATGAGAAGAAAAACTTGGTGTACTGATGTAGATTTCCCTCATTAATTCAATAAAAAACGATTTGAAAAATTTAATACAGTTTCAATTAAAAAATTTGAAAAAAACTAAATTTTAAAATGTAAAAAAAGGGATGTGGTCCTATTGATAAAAAATTGAAATTGACATGTGTTTATGTTATACTTCATAGAAATGTATGAAATTTGAAGTAAAGTCACTTCTTGGATAACGAGAAAAAATAATTGAATTTGTACCAATATTCTCGCTAATGATGCACTTCAGAGGACTGCACTTGACACTCTTGCGCATGCACACTAAAGGAGATGCACAGAAAAGCTAGCAATGTATTTGCTGCTTGTACTCAAGAGCTACATTGTAACTCCAATCACTCTAATTAGCATTTGGCTGGGGCGTGGGTGGCTCAGTCGGTAGCGCACCAGGCTTGAAATCTGCAATTCTCAAGTTTGAGTCCCAGCTGGGTTAGCATTGAGATTTACCTCTGCAAGATTCCCCGTCCTGCCCACAGTCAGTAGGGGACACTGATGGGTTTGGAAAGGCCATTGTCCATCGGATGGGATGATAAGCTGTGCCCTGTGTGTGGGAGAGTCATACCCTGTGCACTTTTAAGAACATGCTTGATGGGAGGCTATCATCTGTCTCCCAACAGCTGTTCCAGTGGGTCCCCTCCCCTAATCTCTGAGCTTTCGGGGTCCTTGTGACCTGGCCATTTAGCCCATTGTGTGCATAAAAGTGCCACTCAGAGGTAAAACAATCCAATTAGCATTTGGCTGTTGCTGCTATTGATAAAAGTTCATATTCTTTTTTTACAGATGAGCAAACTAAAAAGCTCAATATTTAGAGGGAACTAATTTAGCTATACAAATGTTGAGTGATACATAGGGTGACCAGATTGGGATCGGTTAAAACTGGGGCAGATTATTAAATGTTCTGACTTAAGTTCGTATAACTTGAAAATGGTAAATTATGCTTTATTCTTGTTCAGTTATTCTATAATAATTAAGGAAGTGCTTAATGGGCTAGTGTAGTCCAAATAAACAAAGAAATAAGCAGTGCTATTCATGGCTCTTTTGGTGCTCTGGGTAAGAAAAAAGATGCTCCTTTGAATTTAATGAGTAGAAATCATTGCACATATGCAAGTTTGGATTTAGTTCATTTTAACAAAGTCATTCATTGCTGACGAAATCAATGTTATTGTAATATAGGTTGATAATAAAGAATTTAGTCATAAATAATTAAAATATATAATCATTTAAACTGAAAAGAGCTAAGTTATTGGCATAGTGACCAAGAGAATTGGTTTTATATTCTTATATAATTTAAAAGTACTAAGTATGAGTACTGCGTAACTTGAATTAATTTTGTGAAGTCTAGTAAATGAAAACAATTACAGTTTCTGTTATTGGATTAAACCGTTGAGCATTCCTCTACCAGCAAACACTCGGTAGCCTCTTCAAGTGTCTCCTCTAATGCGCTTGTGCAAGTGTCAATATGGCTGCCTGAAGTGCATTAGTAGTGAGAAGGTTTATACAAATTCAATTTTTTTTCATCATTATCAAAGAAATGAACATACTTCAAATTTCGTACAACATTTCTATGAAGTGTAACGTAGAACATATGCCAACTTTAATTTTTTATCTATAGGGCCACATCACTTTTTTTCACATTTTAAAATTTTCAGTTTTTCATTTTTTTTTTCAAAACCATATTAAATTTTTCAAATTTGATATTTTTATTGAATTAATAAGGGAAATCTATATCAGTACACCAAGGTATAGATGGTAAATCTTCTCATCTACCATGGAAGCAAAGAAAAAAAAAAGGAAAATCTTTAGTCACAATCACAATTTGTATATTTTCCCCTTAAGTTAAATGATTATAACTCCTTACAAAAAATTTTTAACTGAAAATATTTTAGACAATTAGACATCTTATGTGTACTAACATTTATGGCAATGATCATTGAAATCTGCAATGGGCAGTGAATTGGTCTGGTGGAATTGACATGGAATAACCCAACACCTGTCTAGTGGGTCCCTCCCCTCCCCCAACCTTCTCTGAGCCTTCGGGGTCCATGTGACCTGGCCATTTAGCCCATGGTGTGCAAAAAAGTGCCGCTCATAGGTAAAACAACCCAATGTTAAAGAACACGCTGGATGGCCTTGACGGGAGGCTACCATCTGTCTCCCAACAGCTGTTCCAGTGGGTCCCCTCCCTCAACCTTCTCTGAGCCTTCAGGGTTCTTATGACCTGGCCATTTAGCCCATTGTGTGCAAAAAAGTGCTGCCCAGAGGTAAAACAACCCAAGTCCCCAGAAAACAGGGACATGTGGTCACACTACCTTACCAATAATGTGGCCTACCCATTTGTTAGTGTGTATGTGGTGGTGCCTTCTTTTAACTATAAAAAGTTTTTGCTGTGTTAAAGGCAACACAATCTGTGCTGGTGGTGCAAAAAAGAAACTAAATTTCATTCCTTGCTGATTAGTGTCATTTCCTATTTATTCTTTTTTGATTAAAATTAAAAGGTGGACCATGCCCCATTTTCTATACCCAGATAAACTGCAACTGTTTTATCTTTTTTAATTTCAAATAATATTCCATTTTTTCTAAACCCTTATGACATTTAAATTCCTTATTTTCAAAATTCTCTCCACTAAGTACCTAATAAAGGCAAAAGAAGGTTATTATGTTGTTTTGTAATTATTTAAATAATTATATGAGTTTGAAAATTCCACTAATTAAAATTTAAAATTTTCAGTTAGAAGATGGCTATACTCTGTTTGACTATGATGTTGGTCTGAACGACATTGTCCAAGTTCTTATTAGGCCTGTAGAAACTGGTCAAGAAGCCAATGGACTTTCGAAGAAGGTACAACCTAATAAAGAACCTACTAGCAGTGGTGATGAGAGCACATTCTCAGACAAAGAAAATAAAGAAGTAAGTAAATGTAGTGATTTTTTTTTATCATCATTATTATTTTTCAAAAATTTAAAAGTAATTATGACAATTAATCAAATGCTGCATCTGAACTTGATATGAATGTATCTCACTTAGGAATAGTTGAAAATTAAGATAATAATTTTCCCATCTTATAATACTACTTTAACTATTTATTTTTTTAATTTTGTTGGTATAATAAATCATAGGAATGAATTTAAATTGTGTAAAACTGGTTTTATAGTCTTAGTTGAATATAATTCATAAATCTAATATCTTGTATAACTTGCTATACAGGGTGAATCTGAAAAAGTGGGCAAAACTTTACTGGGTGGTAGAACGCAGCTATACGAGCAATATTCGTCATAGAAAGTATGTGCGGAACGCAAACGGCGAGCCGCTAGGTGGCGTTGGAAATGGTATAAAAGGGTCGGTCCTCGCACCCAACGGCATTTCTACCGTGGATTGTCCAGAGGATGGCTGGTTATACTAACCACGAAATGGCGGGGGCCGTATGAAAAGCCTAATCTACGAGTGCCCCATTGAAACCGATAGGGATCTAGTCGCCAGGATCGCCGTTGTTGCCGGCGATATTCGGGAAATGCCTGGTGTCTTCGCAAATGTGCGTCGGTCCCTATCCCGCAGGTGTGAAGCCTGCATTACAGCTGGCGGCAGCTCTTTTGAGCAATTTCTTTGAGCATGTACCTCAATTACATTCCTGTTAATAAAATGTTTTCTGAAGTATCTCCTCTCCTTCTTGTGTTCATTCTTTAAATGTGACAGTGGAAAACTACCTTTTAACTTCTCGCCGTTTGCGTTCCGACCATACATTCTATGACGAATATTGCTCGTATAGCTGCGTTCTACCACCCCGTAAAGTTTTGCCCACTTTTTCAGATTCACCCTGTATATAAATAACTCTACACATTAACACTTTGTCATATTTCTTCTATGAAATTATCTTCATATTCTGAAAATTCTTTTCTGTTGAGAGTATTCTTTAGCATAGTCCTCATTCTGTTCACAAAAAAAAAGTTATTTGAAAACATGTTCTCTGTAGTTTTATCTTGGTATTTAGAGAATCCTCAAAGTACAGTCGCTCAAAAAATATCTGAACACTATGGTTACGTTATTTTAGAAATTAGTGATCTGGCAACCTTCGTGTCACGTGACACGAAGGTTGCCAGATCACTAATTTCTAAAAAAAGTTGCCAGATATTTTTCCTGAATTCTGTAATCAATCATAGTGTTCGATATTTTTTTTGAAAGTACACTGTCAACTTCTTCAACTAGTTAACTATGTCGTCTTCTTTAATACCTCGGTTAACCCTTTCAGGACCATAAGGTTTCTAAGAGTAAATATTAGTATGTACATGTTTATTTTAGTTTGTTTAGACGTAAAATAAATAAAAATCATAAGAAAAACACATAACAATGTGTAGTTTTTTTGGAATTTTATGGGAAATATTTTTCCCAATGGACTATAAAGGTAACACAAATTATAGTTAGGCTTATTATGCAATGTCTTTTATTTATTGGTTTATTAGAACAAAATGTTAACTAAAATAATACAAAATTATGAAATAAAATTACTATACAAAATGATATGCTAATTATGATATTCTGCGAAGCAATTTCTTTTGGTAGTGAGGCAAAGATGGATATTGCACATAGTACATATATTATGCGTCCTGACAGTTCTGATTTTGTGTTCTAAACGTTCCCGTTTACGTAATTGCGTTCGGCATACGTTCTATTTTGACATTCTGTATAAAAAATGCAGATAAGGTTATAATTAAATACGACAATCACCAATTTTAAAATGGGAAAAATGTTTCCCTTGGTCGTGAAAGGGTTAATAAGCAAAAGAAAAATAGTTAATACATAAAGAAACTTGTCTTTAAATATGAGGGCTGATGTAATTGGTTCATGGATCTAATTGATGAAAATAATGTATATATTATTATTTGTACACTTTTATGCTTTGAGAGTGAAAGATAGTTTTCCAAAGGTAAAATATATGCTCTATGTTATAACACCTTTTATGATAAAGTCTCTAATTTAAATGGTTATTTACAAGCAAAAAACATTAACACCACAAAATGAGATTTGGGTTCGGCTGTTTTACCTCTGAGCGGCACTTTTTTGCACACCATGGGCTAAATGGCCAGGTCACAAGGAACCCGAAGGCTCAGAGAAGGTTGGGGGAGGGGACCCACTGTAACAGCTGTTGGGAGACAGATTGTAGTCTCCCGTCAAGGCCATCCAGCGTGTTCTTTGACGTGCACAGGGTATGGCTCTCCCGCACACTGGGCCACGGCTTAACGTCCCATCCGACGGACGGCGGTCTTTCCAAGCCCATCGGTGTCCCCTACTGACCGTGGGCAGGGCGGGGAATTTTGCGGAGATAAATCTCAATGCTGACCCAGCTGGGACTCGAACCTGGGAACTGCAGATTACGAGCGTAGCGCGCTGCCGACTGAGCCACCCCCGCCCCCACAAAATGAGATAAAATGGTGTGTGATATTAAATGCAAGAGTTCCAAAAGTCAACTCAAGTTCATCTGCTATTCTGTCATAATGACAGTATAGTCCGACAAGCAACAAATTTAAGCAGCAGAAGTTCATTTCTAATACGGTCCCGTCAGCGATCGTACAGTCGCTCAAAAAAGTATCCGAACACTATAGTTAATTACAGAATTCAGAAAAAATATCTGGCGACTATTTTTTTTCGAAATCAGTGATCTAGCAACCTTCGTGTCACGTGACATGGTTGCCAGATCACTAATTTCTAAAAAAATCGTTGCCAGATATTTTTTCTGAATTCTGTAATCAACCTTAGTGTTCGGATACTTTTTTGAGCGACTGTACTTGGGAGAGATTTAATGATAGGGCAAAGGTAGTGGCATAATATATTGCCATAAATGCCACAGACTTAAGACTTCTTGCCACCCTGCCAATCGTCAGTAGGGGGACACCGATGGGCTTGGAAAAGCTGCCATCTGTCGGATGGAACATTAAGCCTTGGGTCCGTACGGGAGAGCCTTATACTGTGCACGTTAAAGAACACGCTGGATGACCTTGACAAGAGGCTACCATCAGTCTCCCAACAGCCGTTCCAGTTGTCCCCTCCCCCAACCATCTCTGAGCCTTTGGTATCCATGTAATCTGGCCATTTAGGGGCGGGGGTGGCTCAGTCGGTAGTGTGCCAGGCTCGTAATCTGTAGTTCCCAGGTTCGAGTCCCAGCTGGGTAAGAGTTGAGATTTATTTCCGCAAAATTTCCCGCCCTGCCCACGGTCAGTAGGGGACACCGATGTGCTTGGAAAGGCCGCCGTCCGTCGGATGGTACGTTAAGCCCCGTGTGCGGGAGAGACATATCCTGTGCACCTTAAAGAACACGCTGGATGGCCTTGACGGGAGGCTACCATCTGTCTCCCAACAGCTGTTCCAGTGGGTCCCCTCCCCCAACCTTCTCTGAGCCTTCAGGGTCCATGTGAACTGGCCATTTAGCCCATGGTGTGCAAAAAAGGCCGTTCAGAGGTAAAACAACCCAATGGTAAAGAACACGCTGGATGGCCTTGACGGGAGGATACCATCTGTCTCCCAACAGCTGTTCCAGTGTGTCTCCTCCCCCAACCTTCTCTGAGCCATCGGGGTCCTTGTGACCTGGCCATTTAGCCCATGGTGTGCAAAAAAGTGCCGTTCAGAGGTAAAACAACCCAACCCAACCTACTATGACCCACCCTTCAAGATCTATTTTAATTACAGTTCATATTCATTCAGACAGAGAAATTCTAGTAAATCTTATAGATTCAATCAGTTGGGTTGTTTTACCTCTAAGCGGCACTTTTTTGCACACCATGGGCTAAATGGCAGAGAAGGTTGGGGGAGAGAACTTACTGGCTCAGAAGAAGGCTCAGAGAAGGTTGGGGGAGAGAACCTATTGGAACAGGTGTTGGGAGACAGATGGTAACCTCCCTTCAAGGCCATCTAGCGTGTTCTTTACCATTGGGTTTACCTCTGAGTGGCACTTTCTTGCACACCATGGGCTAAATGGCAGTCACGAGGACCCCGAAGGCTCAGAGAAGGTTGGGGGAGAGAACCTACTGGAACAGGTGTTGGGAGACAGATGGTAACCTCCCGTCAAGGCCATCTAGCGTGTTCTTTAGCATTGGGTGTACCTCTGAGTGGCACTTTCTTGCACACCATGGGCTAAATGGCAGTCACGAGGACCCCGAAGGCTCAGAGAAGGTTGGGGGAGAGAACCTACTGGAACAGGTGTTGGGAGACAGATGGTAACCTCTCGTGAAGGCCATCTAGCGTGTTCTTTACCATTGCGTTTACCTCTGAGTGGCACTTTCTTGCACACCATGGGCTAAATGGCAGTCACAAGAACCTCAAAGGCTCAGAGAAGGTTGGGGGAGAGAACCTACTGGAACAGGTTTTGGGAGACAGATGGTAACCTCCCGTCAAGGCCATCTAGCGTGTTCTTTACCATTGGGTTTACCTCTGAGTGGCACTTTTTTGCACACCATGGGCTAAATGGCAGTCACAAGAACCTCGAAGGCTCAGAGAAGGTTGGGGGAGAGAACCTACTGGAACAGGTGTTGGGAGACAGATGGTAACCTCCCGTCAAGGCCATCTAGCGTGTTCTTTACCATTGGGTTTACCTCTGAGTGACACTTTTTTGCACACCATGGGCTAAATGGCAGTCACAAGAACCTCGAAGGCTCAGAGAAGGTAGGGGGAGAGAACCTACTGGAACAGGTGTTGGGAGACAGATGGTAACCTCCCGTCAAGGCCATCTAGCGTGTTCTTTACCATTGGGTTTACCTCTGAGAGGCACTTTCTTGCACACCATGGGCTAAATGGCAGTCACAAGGACCCCGAAGGCTCAGAGAAGGTTGGGGGAGAGAACCTACTGGAACAGGTGTTGGGAGACAGATGGTAACCTCCCGTGAAGGCATCTAGCGTGTTCTTTACCATTGGGTTTACCTCTGAGTGGCACTTTCTTGCACACCATGGCCTAAATGGCAGTCACAAGGACCCTGAAGGCTCAGAGAAGGTTGGGAGAGAGAACCTACTGGAACAGGTGTTGGGAGACAGATGGTAACCTCCCGTCAAGGCCATCTAGCGTGTTCTTTAGCATTGGGTTTACCTCTGAGTGGCACTTTCTTGCACACCATGGGCTAAATGGCAGTCACAAGAACCTCGAAGGCTCAGAGAACGTTGGGGGAGAGAACCTACTGGAACAGG
Source organism: Ryuthela nishihirai (assembly GCA_038380435.1). NCBI lineage: Eukaryota > Metazoa > Arthropoda > Arachnida > Araneae > Heptathelidae > Ryuthela > Ryuthela nishihirai. The sequence continues at coordinate 2,409,072 of JAWZYU010000055.1, forward strand.
TGTTGGGAGACAGATGGTAACCTCCCGTCAAGGCCATCTAGCGTGTTCTTTACCATTGGGTTTACCTCTGAGTGACACTCTTTTGCACACCATGGGCTAAATGGCAGTCACAAGAACCTCGAAGGCTCAGAGAAGGTTGGGGGAGAGAACCTACTGGAACAGGTGTTGGGAGACAGATGGTAACCTCCCGTCAAGGCCATCTAGCGTGTTCTTTAGCATTGGGTTTACCTCTGAGTGGCACTTTCTTGCACACCATGGGCTAAATGGCAGTCACAAGAACCTCGAAGGCTCAGAGAAGGTTGGGGGAGAGAACCTACTGGAACAGGTGTTGGGAGACAGATGGTAACCTCCCGTCAAGGCCATCTAGCGTGTTCTTTACCATTGGGTTTACCTCTGAGTGGCACTTTTTTGCACACCATGGGCTAAATGACCAGGTCATATGGACCCCGAAGGCTCAGAGAAGGTTGGGGGAGGGGAGCCACTGGAACAGCTGTTGGGAGACAGATGGTAGCCTCCCGTCAAGGGCATCCAGCGTGTTCTTTAATATTGGGTTGTTTTACCTCTGGGTTGGGTTGGGTTGTTTTACCTCTGAGCGGCACTTTTTTGCACACCATGGGCTAAATGGCCAGGTCACATGGACCCCGAAGGCCCAGAGAAGGTTGGGGGAGGGAACCCACTGGAACAGCTGTTGGGAGACAGATGGTAGCCTCCCGTCAAGGGCATCCAGCGTGTTCTTTAACGTGCACAGGGTATGGCTCTCCCGCACACGGGGCCACGGCTTAACGTCCCATCCGACGGACGGCGTCTTTTCCAAGCCCATCGGTGTCCCCTACTGACCGTGGGCAGGGCGAGGAATTTTGCGGAGATAAATCTCAACGCTGACCCAGCTGGGACTTCAACCTGGGAACTACAGATTACGAGTCTGGCGTGCTACCGACTGAGACCCTCCCCCCCCCCCCCCCCCCCCCCCCCCCCGAAGGCTAATAGAAGATTGGAGGACGGCCAAGGCTAGTAGGAAATTTAAGTAAATACAGTGGACCTTCGTTATACCGCTTCTCGCTATACCGCGCACTCTGTTATAGCGCGGGCGATATTCGCGATAATTTATAGATAGTGTTTGTTTTTACTTATTTTCAAGCGTACCTTATGTACGTAAATAAAATAATAAATATATGAACTTATTAAGATGTATAACTATGTTATGTGAATTTTAATAAATCACTTAATAAATAAATTAGTTTTTTTATTGAAATACATAATATATATATAGTTGATGGGATGTTTCAATATATAGCTCAAATCGTTCTGAATTAATTTATTGTGCCGCCACCGCGCCGCTCGGTATAACGCGGTTCACCTTATAACGCGGGTGTGGTTTCCCGCCCGACATGCGCGTTATATCGGGGGTCCACTGTAGTTAGCTAATAAATAAACTTTGAAGTAATCCAGGAGCGTTGCAAAACGACGTCATGACTCTTCAAAGTCAGAGCTAGAAGTCCGTTCTCCTCCATGAGTTGTGGGAAATTGGCAAACGCTTAAAAACTCTCCAAAGATTTTTTCTTGAATTTTTGCATTTTAAATTCTCCATTGTAGTATTCTTACATTTTTGCTTTCCATCATCAAAATTCGTAATTTGTGTTGTGTTAAATAATGATGACAATTCTTGTGCAATAAATTTTTAAGCCAATCACTCGCACACTCAGAAGCTTGCATTGAGGAAGGGGGGGGGGAAGAAGTTTAACACATTTGAGTGTCATTTTCGAGATCTGAATTGGGTTGTCTTACCTCTGAGCGGCACTTTTTTTGCACACCATAGGCAAAATGGCCAGGTCACAAAGACCCCGAAGGTTCAGAGAAAGTTGGGGAGGGAACACTACTGGAACAGCTGTTGGGAGACAGATGGTAGCCTCCCATCAAGGCCACCCAGCGTGTTCTTTGATGTGCACAGGGTATGGTTCTCCTGCACATGGGTCCAAGGCTTATCGTCTCATCCGACGGATGGTGTTCTTTTCAAGCCCATCAGTGTCCCCTAGTGGCCGTGGGCAGGTTGGAAAGTTTTTTGGAGATAAATCTCAACTTTGGCCAGGTTGGGACTCGAACCTGGGAACTGGCAAACTGTTACCGACTGAGCCATCCCCGCCTTTCCGAGATCTGCATTGTAAAATATATGTTACTTAAAATCAAGGGGAAGGCGATTACTCTCCTCCCTCCCTTGGTGACTGGGAGGAGGAGGAGTAACCGAAGTTCACTGTGACTTCAGCTTTTGATGATCAACACTATGTCCACTGACCTCCATTATTAAATACAAGAAGTAAAACATATCAAGCTATTAATTATATTTCTAGCAGATTTAACTTTATTTCACGCATCTGATACTCATATTATAAAAATTACGAAACGGAAGAAATGTTTACTCTAAACAAGAAAATTTTTTTTTGTTATTCAGAAATAACAGCCTTTTCATTTTTGTGTATTACAATCATTTCTGTCTATTGGCTAAAAAATTTTATACTGCCAGACGCATTTTTTCTAAAAAAAAATCGTACTAAAATAAAGGCAATCATATTTTTTGCTAAATATTTTATTTTCAGAAAATCCAGAATTAAATGCCGATTAATTATGCAAGAAATATACCATAATTCATTTCATTATTTATTTGGCAAAAAAGTTTTCAGATTAATTTTTTTTTGCCTAATCAGAGTGAAATAATGGCTGGACCTGGGAAGGATACCCCCCTACCCCTCTGAGGCCGTCAAAAATATGTATTTTTTTAAGAAGTCCTGAAAATCAGACTCTCAAGTATGACAACCTCCTTGACCCCACCCCCCCTAGACTATACTCCTTGATTGATTTATAGGTACACCATTAAGTTAGTTAATAGGTGGAATGGAATCCTGTTAATTAATTAATTAATTAATTGATAAAAAAACATAAATCAATCAAAAACAAATACCGATACCTCAAAACAATTTCCGCCCAACATCTTAAGTAAGAAAATGCTTCCTATAACATTTAATCTGATGCCGGTGAAATTCATAAGAACCCAAAGTAAAATAATCTACGTTCTAAAATTTTGAGTCCTACGATCTGCATTCGTTCAACACTCCTAGGTAGCCTACACCTGATACACTAAGCTTCTACTCTACTTAAATAATTCTAGTTATCCTCGTTAGGTTTAAACTTCCTCAATTAAAATACGCATCAGCTGAAATGAAGAAATGAACCATCTCCACACAACTGTACATAAATAATATCAAATATTTTCAGTAAAAGTATTTTTCCGGTTATTTTTCGTTACATTTATATTTCTAAACCATTTTGATAATAAAATTCTCGTTTCTCATCAATAGTAGTTAATTTATTGTTCCAGAAAAATCAAAACTATATATATATTTTAGTATAAAATATTAAAATTAAGTGTTAAAGCAAAAAATAAAAGCTCTGGCAAAAATGATCGGAAAAATACTTGATACTGAAAATATTTGATATTATTTATGTACAGTTGTGTGGGGATGGTTCATTTCTTCATTTCAGCTGATGCGTATTTTAATTGAGGAAGTTTAAACCTAACGAGGATAACTAGAATTATTTAAGTAGAGTAGAAGCTTAGTGTATCAGGTGTAGGCTACCTAGGAGTGTTGAACGAATGCAGATCGTAAGACTCAAAATTTTAGAACGTAGATTATTTTACTTTGGGTTCTTATGAATTTCACCGGCATCAGATTAAATGTTATAGGAAGCATTTTCTTACTTAAGATGTTGGGCGGAAATTGTTTTGAGGTATCGGTATTTGTTTTTGATTGATTTATGTTTTTTTATCAATTAATTAATTAATTAATTAACAGGATTCCATTCCACCTATTAACTAACTTAATGGTGTACCTATAAATCAATCAAGGAGTATAGTCTAGGGGGGGTGGGGTCAAGGGGGTTGTCATACTTGAGAGTCTGATTTTCAGGACTTCTTTAATAAATACATTTTTTTGACGGCCTCAGAGGAGAAGTAGGTTACATTTACCCATCCCAGGTCCAGCCATTTATTCACTTATCAGGCAAAAATTTTTAACCTTAGAACTTTTTTCCCAAATAAGTAATGAAAGGAATTGTGGTATGGCATATGCCAAATTACTCATTATTTAATTTTGGTTTTTATGAAAATAAAATATTTGAAAAAAATATTGTTGCTCTCATTTTATTAGTAGGACTTTTTTAGTCATTTAATGCAATCAATCAATTCCTAATGCTAATTTGATGAATTTTCTTATTATGTGTATTATTGATTATATTACAAAAGTATTGAATTTTTTTCTCTACCTGCTATTGCTCGCAATTTCTATCTGTAGTGGCGATTTGCAATATGCACAGTTTGTATTAATAAAATTGTATTAAAATTTTATAAATATTTAATCGTGTGTCACGAAATATCGTTCCATGTACTTTTGAATATTTATGGTGAAAAAATTATAAAAAAATTCATTAATCCGTTTGCTCGTCCTGGCTTGTAACAGTCACCATTTTTATCGGTCGTTTTAAATAATGGAGATGTAAAATATCGTCTGTGTTAAGCTTACATTAAAATTTAATAAATATTTAATCGTACTATCATGAATTTTCGTTTCATATGCACCAATCCCCTGTGATGATGCATAGAACCTGCCAGGCCTAGCACCTAATGTCTGACCCCGCCTTCTCGTGGTGCAGACCGTTAGTACCTTTCAAAAGAGAAACGTTGTTGGGTTGTTTTACCTCTGAGCGGCACTTTTTTGCACACCATGGGCTAAATGGCCAGGTCACAAGGACCCCGAAGGCTCAGAGAAGGTTGGGGGAGGGGACCCACTGGAACAGCTGCTGGGAGACAGATGGTAGCCTCCCGTCAAGGCCATCCAGCGTGTTCTTTAACGTGCACAGGGTATGGCTCTCCCGCACACGGGGCCACGGCTTAACGTCCCATCCGACGGACTTTCCAAGCCCATCGGTGTCACCTACTGACCGTGGGCAGGGCGAGGAATTTTGCGGAGATAAATCTCAACGCTGACCCAGCTGGGACTTGAACCTGGTAAATACAGATTACGAGCCTGGCGTGCTACCGACTGAGCCACCCCCACCCCAGTGGGAGAGGCAAGATTGAATCAGAATGAATCAGAATGCTATTTTAGTATAAACTTTTTCCCCTGGATTTTAGTGCTCTTTAACAAATTTCTTGAAAAATGCAAGTTATATTTTTTTGCCTTCATTTGTTACTAGCATTCTCGATTGGGGAGGGGGGGGGAGTCATGGATTCTTTATCCCTCACCCCTAGATCTGACTCTGTACTCATACGGGGGGGGCGGGGGGGGGCTCAGTCGGTAGCGCGCCAGGCTCGTAATCTGTAGTTCCCAGGTTCGAGTCCCAGCTGGGTCAGCGTTGAGATTTATCTACGCAAAATTCCCTGCCCTGCCCACGGTCAGTAGGGGACACCATTGGGCTTGGAAAGGCCGCCGTCCGTCGGATGGGACGTTAAGCCGTGACTCCGTGTGCGGGAGAGCCATACCCTGTGCACGTTAAAAAAGCAGGCTCGATGGCCTTGAAGGGAGGCTGTCATCTGTCTCCCAACAGCTGTTCCAGTGGGTCCCCTCCCCCAACCTTCTCTGAGCCTTCGGGGTCCTTGTGGCCTGGCCATTTAGCCCATAGTGTGCAAAAAAGTGCCGCTCAGAGGTAAAACAACACAACCCAATTCATATGGTTTTAATTAATCAAAATATTGATTGGCTGTTTATGGACAAAAGTTTCAACCTTATGTTATGCAAAAGGAAGCTAATGTCAAAGTTTTACAACTTCTAAAATCGTTTTTTTTTTTGGGGAGGGGGAAATGTGATAGAAGGTAAATATTTCAATCATAAGAAGAACTAAAAGAACTAAAAAAAATGGTTGTTGAACGGTGGAGATTGCGACTGATGTTTTATTTACTGTATTAACTGATTGCATTGAAATGAGATATGAGTAATAGGAGATAAATTTATATATTACAGAGGATGAAATTGCTTTTTTCGTTTACATATTTATATATATTGATGTACTCATCATCATCATCATCCTCAAGCAGCCATGGGCTACGGAGGTCCAACCAGACGCGCAGTTTAATTCTCCAAGCAGGTCTATCCTGAGCTACATCTACTGCATCCGGCCACTGCACACCAATTCTAACAAGGTCCTGTTTGACATTGTCTGCCCACCGCATCCTAGGTCTCCCCTTCTTTCTGAGGCCTTTAGGCACACTGTTCATAACCCTATTCGCCAATCTATAATTATTCATACGGGCAACATGGCCAAACCAACGGAGTCTCTCTCTGCACAACATGCTGCTTAAAGGAGGATGCAGACTCCTTTGCCTAACCTCATCATTAGTTACAAAGTTGAACCACCTAATGCCCAAGATACTGCGTAAGCAACTGGAATCAAAAGCATCTAGTTTCCTGTTATCTTGTTTACAAAGTGTCCAAGTTTCACTACCATAACTAACCCTAGAAAGAACCAAACTATTATACAGTCTAATTTTAGTCTTTAGGTGTATACGCCTATTTCTCCACAATCTCCATAAATTCTTAAAAGTCCCGGCAGCAATCCCTATTCGTCTGTTAATCTCATGCCGCACATCACCAGTATCAGTTACGTAGCTCCCAAGGTAATTCAACTGTGACACCTGCTCAAGACTGCAACCGTGCATGAAATATATGTTTTGTAAATATCCCCTTTGCGAGTTAAACACTAACTCTTGTGGAACTTGACTATGTATTAGCTATGTATTAAATATTGTGCAAATAAATATTATTATTAGATATATATATCAATATATTGATTTCCATCAATATTTTATTCTGTATTTAACGAGTTATAGGAAAGTGAATAGAACAAAAATAATGCCAGTCTGAAAGAAGTTATGCAAAACTGACAAATACTGAAAGATTGATTTGCACAAACTTCTAAAATATACATTTATTTTAAATTGTTTGAAATAATAATAATACTTATTAAGTCTTAGGCAAATTTTTGTGACTATCATTATTCTTAAATATTCACCTTCATAGTACATTAAATAATGAATGTTATTGAAAATAGAGTTTTTGATATATTTGATCAAGATCGGTATCTGCTATCACATTTTCAAAACGAGAAAACTAATTTTAGAAACTATAGAGCTCTGATATTAATTTCCCATTTACATGGGGCGGGGGTGGCTCAGTCGGTAGCGCGCCAGGCTCGTAATCTGTAGTTCCCAGGTTCGAGTCCCAGCTGGGTCAGCGTTGAGATTTATCTCCGCAAAATTCCCCGCCCTGCCCACGGTCAGTAGGGGACACCGATGGGCCGCCGTCCGTCGGATGGGACGTTAAGCCGTGGCCCCGTGTGCGGGAGAGCCATACCCTGTGCACGTTAAAGAACACGCTAAATGGCCTTGACGGGAGGCTACAATCTGTTTCCCAACAGCTGTTCCAGTGGGTCCCCTCCCCCAACCTTCTCTGAGCCTTCGGGGTCCTCCTGGCCATTTAGCCCATGGTGTGCAAAAAAGTGCCACTCAGAGATAAAACAATCCCGTCATTTTGAAAAACAAAATCTGTAAATATAAGTAAAAAATAAAATGTCACAAAATATCAAGACTTCAAAAACTATGAAAACTGTGAATAAAGTATTTTGTACCTTCAGTAATAAATTACCACTGGAAAATATCATTTAGACAAGAAACACTTGAAATAATTAGCTGAAAAAAATTGTTTGTCCTGAGTGGAATTCGAACCCATGTATCCCGAAGCATGTCAGGCATTTATGATACCTGGCATGCTTCTAGGAGATGTTTGTTTTTGAATCCCACTCGGGAAAAATAATTTTTCTCAACGAATTATTTCAAGTGTTAATTTGTATTTTATTTGAATTTATTTCCAAATTATTTTATTATTTTGTACTTATTAACCATTAATTATACGAGAATAAATATTGTTTCATTCAGTGCTTCTTTCTAAGGAAAACGATGGGAATAAGGATTGAGTTGTTTTACCACTGAGCGGCACTTTTTTGCACACCATGGGCTAAATGGCCAGGTCACAAGGACCCCGAAGGCTGAGAGAAGGTTGGGGGAGGGGACCCACTGGAACAGCTGTTGGGAGACAGATGGAAGCCTCCCGTCAAGGCCATCCAGCATGTAGTTTAACGTGCATAGGGTATGGCTCAACGTCCCATCTGACGGACGGCAGCTCTCCAAGCCCATCGGTGTCCCCTACTGACTGTAGGAAGAGCTGGGAATTTTGCGGAGATAAATATCAACGCTGACCCAGCTGGGACTCGAACCTAGGAACTGCAGATTGAGCCCCCACCCCCCAAAAAACCTGTTTGTCACTATGCAGAATACGCCGATTTGTATTAATTTTAACACACTGTATACACAATACGGTAATCATAGCTTAGATAATATACGTACGTTGTTGTTGTTGTTTTACCTCTGAACGGCACTTTTTTTGCACACCATGGGCTAAATGGCCAGGTCACATGGACCCCGAAGGCTCAGAGAAGGTTGGGGGAGGAGACAGATGGTAGCCTCCCGTCAAGGCCATCCAGCGTGTTCCTTAACGTTGGGTTGTTTTACCTCTGAGCGGCACTTTTTTGCACACCATGGGCTAAATGGTCAGGTCACATTGACCCCGAAGGCTCAGAGAAGGTTGGGGGAGGGGACCCACTGGAACAGCTGTTGGGAGACAGATGGTAGCCTCCCGTCAAGGCCATCCAGCGTGTTCTTTAACGTGCACAGGGTATGGCTCTCCCGTACACAGGGCCACGGCTTAACGTCCCATCCGACGGACGGCGGCCTTTCCAAGCCCATCGGTGTCCCCTACTGACCGTGGGCATGGCGGGAAATTTTGCGGAGATAAATCTCAACGCTGACCCAGCTGGGACTCGAACCTGGGAACTACAGATTACGAGCCTGGCGCGGTACCGACTGAGCCACCCCTGCCCCAATATATATACGAAATTACAGTAATGAACTAAATAGTTCACAAATTAGGCTGATATTCCATAACTTAAAACGGGGCGGGGGTGGCTCATTCGGTAGCGCGCCAGGCTCGTAATCTGTAGTTCCCAGGTTCGAGTCCCAGCTGGGTCAGCGTTGAGATTTATCTCCGCAAAATTCCCCGCCATGCCCACGGTCAGTAGGGGACACCGATGGGCTTGGAAAGGCCGCCGTCCGTCGGATGGGACGTTAAGCCGTGGCCCCGTGTGCGGGAGAGCCATACCCTGTGCACGTTAAAGAACACGCTGGATGGCCTTGACGAGAGGCTACCATCTGTCTCCCAACAGCTGTTCCGGTCCCCTCCCCCAACCTTCTCTGAGCCTTCGGGGTCCTTGTGGCCTGGCCATTTAGCCCATGTTGTGCAAAAAAGTGCCGCTCAGAGGTAAAACAATCCAATAATCCAAAAACAATGGAAACAACATGGAGCCCAGTCAGAACGCAATAGAAATTTGGCATTGCTCCAGATGTGTATCCACAATTTTCGCGTGAAGTCCTGTATTGTAGCGCCATCTACATGTGAGTTCGAGAACTTATGATCTTTGCCTGGCCAAGTTTGTACGTACAATAGTGGGTTGTAGCATATTCATAACTACGAAAAGAAGAGAGCACTCTATTATAAATGCAATCTATTATAAAGCCTGTAGATTATAACAATATACTCTATCTAGAAATCAATGACATAGGCTCCCTAGATTAGCCTCCCTAAAGAAAAATGGGTAAATGAATTTGGTTGATAACATTTACTTTTAAGAATAATAGTAAATTCCTCTATTTTAAAAAATTCGCCAACTTGTAATAAAATAAAACTGGTAACTATTTAATTATACAAGTTACTACGTAATTTTAAAATGTTCAATAATGTCTCCATAAAATTGAAATAAGAAATTTACTGTTCACATAAATCAGAACACCGAGGAGGTTGGGTTGGGGTATTTTACCCCGAGAAGATTGGGAGGGGACTCATTGGAACAGATGTTTGGAGACAGATGGCAGCCTCCCATCAAGACCATCCAGTGTGTTCTTTAATAGGTTTGATTGTTTTACCTCTGAGTGGCACTTTTTTTTTGCACACAATGGGTTAATTGGCCAGGTCACAAGGACCTCGAAGGCTCAGAGAAGGTTGGGGAAGGGGACCCACTAGAACAGCTGTTAGGAGACAGATGGTAGCCTCCCATCAAGGCCATCCAGTGTGTTCTTTAATAGGTTTGATTGTTTTACCCCTGAGCGGCACTTTTTTTTGCATACAATGGGCTAATTGGCCAGGTCACAAAGACCTCGAAGGCTCAGAGAAGGTTGGGGGAGGGGACCCACTAGAACATCTGTTAGGAGACAGATGGTAGCCTCCCATCAAGGCCATCCAATGTGTTCTTTAATAGGTTTGATTGTTTTACCTCTGAGTGGGACTTTTTTTTGCATACAATGGGCTAATTGGCCAGGTCACAAGGACCTCGAAGGCTCAGAGAAGGTTGGGGAGGGGACCCACTAGAACAGCAGTTAGGAGACAGATGGTAGCCTCCCATCAAGGCCATCCAGTGTGTTCTTTAATAGGTTTGATTGTTTTACCCCTGAGCGGCACTTTTTTTTGCATACAATGGGCTAATTGGCCAGGTCACAAAGACCTCGAAGGCTCAGAGAAGGTTGGGGGAGGGGACCCACTAGAACATCTGTTAGGAGACAGATGGTAGCCTCCCATCAAGGCCATCCAATGTGTTCTTTAATAGGTTTGATTGTTTTACCTCTGAGTGGGACTTTTTTGCACACAATGGGCTAATTGGCCAGGTCACAAGGACCTCGAAGGCTCAGAGAAGGTTGGGGAAGGGGACCCACTAGAACATCTGTTAGGAGACAGATGGTAGCCTCCCATCAAGGCCATCCAATGTGTTCTTTAATAGGTTTGATTGTTTTACCTCTGAGTGGGACTTTTTTTGCACACAATGGGCTAATTGGCCAGGTCACAAGGACCTCGAAGGCTCAGAGAAGGTTGGGGAAGGGTACCCACTAGAACAGCTGTTAGGAGACAGATGGTAGCCTCCCATCAAGGCCATCCAGTGTGTTCTTTGATAGGTTTTATTGTTTTACCTCTGAGTGGGACTTTTTTTGCATACAATGGGCTAATTGGCCAGGTTACAAGGACCTCGAAGGCTCAGAGAAGGTTGGGGAAGGGTACCCACTAGAACAGCTGTTAGGAGACAGATGGTAGCCTCCCATCAAGGCCATCCAGTGTGTTCTTTAATAGGTTTTATTGTTTTACCTCTGAGTGGGACTTTTTTTGCATACAATGGGCTAATTGGCCAGGTTACAAGGACCTCGAAGGCTCAGAGAAGGTTGGGGAGGGGACCCACTAGAACAGCAGTTAGGAGACAGATGGTAGCCTCCCATCAAGGCCATTCAATGTGTTCTTTGATAGGTTTTATTATTTTACCCCTGAGCGGCACTTTTTTTTTGCATACAATGGGCTAATTGGCCAGGTCACAAAGACCTCGAAGGCTCAGAGAAGGTTGGGGGAGGGGACCCACTAGAACATCTGTTAGGAGACAGATGGTAGCCTCCCATCAAGGCCACCCAATGTGTTCTTTAATAGGTTTGATTGTTTTACCTCTGAGTGGGACTTTTTTTTTGCATACAATGGGCTAATTGGCCAGGTCACAAAGACCTCGAAGGCTCAGAGAAGGTTGGGGAAGGGGACCCACTAGAACAGCAGTTAGCAGACAGATGGTAGCCTCCCATCAAGGCCATCCAGTGTGTTCTTTAATAGGTTTGATTGTTTTACCTCCGAGCGGCACTTTTTTTTTTGCATACAATGGGCTAATTGGCCAGGTCACAAGGACCTCGAAGGCTTAGAGAAGGTTGGGGAGGGAACCCACTAGAACAGCAGTTAGAAGACAGATGGTAGCCTCCCATCAAGGCCATCCAATGTGTTCTTTAATAGGTTTGATTGTTTTACCTCTGAGTGGAACATTTTTGCACACAATGGGCTAATTGGCCAGGTCACAAGGACCTCGAAGGCTCAGAGAAGGTTGGGGAGGGGACCCACTAGAAGAGCAGTTAGGAGACAGATGGTAGCCTCCCATCAAGGCCATCCAGTGTGTTCTTTAATATGTTTTATTGTTTTACCTCTGAGTGGGACTTTTTTTTTTGCATACAATGGGCTAATTGGCCAGGTCACAAAGACCTCGAAGGCTCAGAGATGGTTGGGGAGGGGACCCACTAGAACAGCTGTTAGGAGACAGATGGTAGCCTCCCATCAAGGCCATCCAGTGTGTTCTTTAATAAATTGATTGTTTTACCTCTGAGTGGCACTTTTTTTTGCATACAATGGGCTAATTGGCCAGGTCACAAAGACCTCGAAGGCTCAGAGAAGGTTGGGGAGGGGACCCACTAGAATAGCTGTTAGGAGACAGATGGTAGCCTCTCATCAAGGCCATCCAATGTGTTCTTTAATAGGTTTGATTGTTTTACCTCTGAGTGGCAATTTTTTTCACACAATGGGCTAATTGGCCAGGTCACAAGGACCTCGAAGGCTTAGAGAAGGTTGGGGAGGGGACCCACTAGAACAGCAGTTAGGAGACAGATGGTAGCCTCCCATCAAGGCCATCCAGTGTGTTCTTTAATAGGATTGATTGTTTTACCTCTGAGTGGCACTTTTTTTGCATACAATGGGCTGATTGGCCAGGTCACAAAGACCTCGAAGGCTCAGAGAAGGTTGGGGAGGGGACCCACTAGAACAGCTGTTAGGAGACAGATGGTAGCCTCCCGTCAAGGCCATCCAATGTGTTCTTTAATAGGTTTCATTGTTTTACCTCTGAGTGGCACTTTTTTTTCACTCAATGGGCTAATTGGCCAGGTCACAAGGACCTCGAAGGCTTAGAGAAGGTTGGGGAGGGGACCCACTAGAACAGCAGTTAGAAGACAGATGGTAGCCTACCATCAAGGCCATCCAGTGTGTTCTTTAATAGGTTTGATTGTTTTACCTCTGAGTGGCACTTTTTTTGCACACAATGGGCTAATTGGCCAGGTCACAAGGACCTCGAAGGCTCAGAGAAGGTTGGGGAGGGGACCCACTAGAACAGCAGTTAGGAGACAGATGGTAGCCTCCCATCAAGGCCATCCAGTGTGTTCTTTAATATGTTTTATTGTTTTACCTCTGAGTGGGACTTTTTTTTGCATACAATGGGCTAATTGGCCAGGTCACAAAGACCTCGAAGGCTCAGAGAAGGTTGGGGTGGGGACCCACTAGAACAGCTGTTAGGAGACAGATGGTAGCCTCCCATCAAGGCCATCCAATGTGTTCTTTAATAGGTTTGATTGTTTTACCTCTGAGTGCCACTTTTTTTTCACACAATGGGCTAATTGGCCACGTCACAAGGACCTCGAAGGCTCAGAGAAGGTTGGGGAGGGGACCCACTAGAACAGCTGTTAGGAGACAGATGGTAGCCTCCCATCAAGGCCATCCAATGTGTCCTTTAATAGGTTTGATTGTTTTACCTCTGAGTGGCACTTTTTTTGCACACAATGGGCTAATTGGCCAGGTCACAAGGACCTCGAAGGATCAGAGAGGGTTGGGGAGGGGACCCACTAGAACAGCAGTTAGAAGACAGATGGTAGCCTCCCATCAAGGCCATCCAGTGTGTTCTTTAATAGGTTTGATTGTTTTACCCCTGAGCGGCACTTTTTTTTGCATACAATGGGCTAATTGGCCAGGTCACAAGGACCTCGAAGGCTCAGAGAAGGTTGGGGAGGGGACCCACTAGAACAGCAGTTAGGAGACAGATGGTAGCCTCCCATCAAGGCCATCCAGTGTGTTCTTTAATATGTTTTATTGTTTTACCTCTGAGTGGGACTTTTTTTTGCATACAATGGGCTAATTGGCCAGGTCACAAAAACCTCGAAGGCTCAGAGAAGGTTGGGGAGGGGACCCACTAGAACAGCTGTTAGGAGACAGATGGTAGCCTCCCATCAAGGCCATTCAATGTGTTCTCTAATAGGTTTGATTGTTTTACCTCTGAGTGCCACTTTTTTTTCACACAATGGGCTAATTGGCCACGTCACAAGGACCTCGAAGGCTCAGAGAAGGTTGGGGAGGGGACCCACTAGAACAGCTGTTAGGAGACAGATGGTAGCCTCCCATCAAGGCCATCCAATGTGTCCTTTAATAGGTTTGATTGTTTTACCTCTGAGTGGCACTTTTTTTGCACACAATGGGCTAATTGGCCAGGTCACAAGGACCTCGAAGGCTCAGAGAGGGTTGGGGAGGGGACCCACTAGAACAGCAGTTAGAAGACAGATGGTAGCCTCCCATCAAGGCCATCCAATGTGTTCTTCAATAGGTTTGATTGTTTTACCTCTGAGTGGCACTTTTTTTCACAAATGGGCTAATTGGCCAGGTCACAAGGACCTCGAAGGCTCAGAGAAGGTTGGGGAGGGGACCCACTAGAACAGCTGTTAGGAGACAGATGGTAGCCTCCCATCAAAGCCGTGCAGTGTGTTCTTTAATAGGTTTTATTGTTTTACCTCTGAGCGGCACTTTTTTTGCATACAATGGGCTAATTGGCCAGGTCACAAAGACCTCGAAGGCTCAGAGAAGTTTGGGGAGGGGACCCACTAGAACAGCAGTTAGCAGACAGATGGTAGCCTCCCATCAAGGCCATCCAGTGTGTTCTTTAATAGGATTTATTGTTTTACATCTGAGTGGCACTTTTTTTTGCATACAATGGTCTAATTGGCCAGGTCACAAAGACCTCGAAGGCTCAGAGAAGGTTGGGGGAGGGGACCCACTAGAACAGCTGTTAGGAGACAGATGGTAGCCTCCCATCAAGGCCATCCAGTGTGTTCTTTAATAGGTTTTATTGTTTTACCTCTGAGTGGCACTTTTTTTGCATACAATGGGCTAATTGGCCAGGTCACAAAGACCTCGAAGGCTCAGAGAAGGTTGGGGAGGGGACCCACTAGAACAGCAGTTAGCAGACAGATATTAGCCTCCCATCAAGGCCATCCAGTGTGTTCTTTAATAGGTTTGATTGTTTTACCTCCGAGCGGCACTTTTTTTTTGCATACAATGGGCTAATTGGCCAGGTCACAAAGACCTCGAAGGCTCAGAGAAGGTTGGGGAGCGGACCCACTAGAACAGCAGTTAGAAGACAGATGGTAGCCTCCCGTCAAGGCCATCCAGTGTGTTGTTTAATAGGTTTTATTATTTTACCTGTGAGTTGCACTTTTTTTTGCATACAATGGGCTAATAGGCCAGGTCACAAAGACATCGAAGGCTCAGAGAAGGTTGGGGGAGGGGACCCACTAGAACAGCTGTTAGGAGACAGATGGTAGCCTCCCATCAAGGCCATTCAATGTGTTCTCTAATAGGTTTGATTGTTTTACCTCTGAGTGCCACTTTTTTTTCACACAATGGGCTAATTGGCCACGTCACAAGGACCTCGAAGGCTCAGAGAAGGTTGGGAAGGGGACCCACTAGAACAGCTGTTAGGAGACAGATGGTAGCCTCCCATCAAGGCCATCCAATGTGTTCTTTAATAGATTTGATTGTTTTACCTCTGAGTGGGACTTTTTTTTTGCATACAATGGGCTAATTGGCCAGGTCACAAAGACCTCGAAGGCTCAGAGAAGGTTGGGGAGGGGACCCACTAGAACAGCTGTTAGGAGACAGATGGTAGCCTCCCATCAAGGCCATCCAATGTGTCCTTTAATAGGTTTCATTGTTTTACTTCTGAGTGGCACTTTTTTTGCACACAATGGGCTAATTGGCCAGGTCACAAGGACCTCGAAGGCTCAGAGAGGGTTGGGGAGGGGACCCACTAGAACAGCAGTTAGAAGACAGATGGTAGCCTCCCATCAAGGCCATCCAATGTGTTCTTTAATAGGTTTGATTGTTTTACCTCTGAGTGGCACTTTTTTTGCACACAATGGGCTAATTGGCCAGGTCACAAGGACCTCGAAGGCTCAGAGAAGGTTGGGGAGGGGACCCACTAGAACAGCAGTTAGGAGACAGATGGTAGCCTCCCATCAAGGCCATCCAGTGTGTTCTTTAATATGTTTTATTGTTTTACCTCTGAGTGGGATTTTTTTTTGCATACAATGGGCTAATTGGCCAGGTCACAAAAACGTCGAAGGCTCAGAGAAGGTTGGGGAGGGGACCCACTAGAACAGCTGTTAGGAGACAGATGGTAGCCTCCCATCAAGGCCATTCAATGTGTTCTCTAATAGGTTTGATTGTTTTACCTCTGAGTGCCACTTTTTTTCACACAATGGGCTAATTGGCCACGTCACAAGGACCTCGAAGGCTCAGAGAAGGTTGGGGAGGGGACCCACTAGAGCAGCTGTTAGGAGACAGATGGTAGCCTCCCATCAAGGCCATCCAATGTGTTCTTTAATAGGTTTGATTGTTTTACCTCTGAGTGGCACTTTTTTTCACAAATGGGCTAATTGGCCAGGTCACAAGGACCTCGAAGGCTCAGAGAAGGTTGGGGAGGGGACCCACTAGAACAGCTGTTAGGAGACAGATGGTAGCCTCCCATCAAGGCCGTGCAGTGTGTTCTTTAATAGGTTTTATTGTTTTACCTCTGAGCGGCACTTTTTTTGCATACAATGGGCTAATTGGCCAGGTCACAAAGACCTCGAAGGCTCAGAGAAGTTTGGGGAGGGGACCCACTAGAACAGCAGTTAGCAGACAGATGGTAGCCTCCCATCAAGGCCATCCAGTGTGTTCTTTAATAGGATTTATTGTTTTACATCTGGGTGGCACTTTTTTTTGCATACAATGGTCTAATTGGCCAGGTCACAAAGACCTCGAAGGCTCAGAGAAGGTTGGGGGAGGGGACCCACTAGAACAGCTGTTAGGAGACAGATGGTAGCCTCCCATCAAGGCCATCCAATGTGTTCTTTAATAGGTTTGATTGTTTTACCTCTGAGTGGCACTTTTTTTGCACACAATGGGCTAATTGGCCAGGTCACAAGGACCTCGAAGGCTCAGAGAAGGTTGGGGAGGGGACCCACTAGAACAGCAGTTAGGAGACAGATGGTAGCCTCCCATCAAGGCCATCCAGTGTGTTCTTTAATATGTTTTATTGTTTTACCTCTGAGTGGGATTTTTTTTTGCATACAATGGGCTAATTGGCCAGGTCACAAAAACGTCGAAGGCTCAGAGAAGGTTGGGGAGGGGACCCACTAGAACAGCTGTTAGGAGACAGATGGTAGCCTCCCATCAAGGCCATTCAATGTGTTCTCTAATAGGTTTGATTGTTTTACCTCTGAGTGCCACTTTTTTTCACACAATGGGCTAATTGGCCACGTCACAAGGACCTCGAAGGCTCAGAGAAGGTTGGGGAGGGGACCCACTAGAACAGCTGTTAGGAGACAGATGGTAGCCTCCCATCAAGGCCATCCAATGTGTTCTTTAATAGGTTTGATTGTTTTACCTCTGAGTGGCACTTTTTTTCACAAATGGGCTAATTGGCCAGGTCACAAGGACCTCGAAGGCTCAGAGAAGGTTGGGGAGGGGACCCACTAGAACAGCTGTTAGGAGACAGATGGTAGCCTCCCATCAAGGCCGTGCAGTGTGTTCTTTAATAGGTTTTATTGTTTTACCTCTGAGCGGCACTTTTTTTGCATACAATGGGCTAATTGGCCAGGTCACAAAGACCTCGAAGGCTCAGAGAAGTTTGGGGAGGGGACCCACTAGAACAGCAGTTAGCAGACAGATGGTAGCCTCCCATCAAGGCCATCCAGTGTGTTCTTTAATAGGATTTATTGTTTTACATCTGGGTGGCACTTTTTTTTGCATACAATGGTCTAATTGGCCAGGTCACAAAGACCTCGAAGGCTCAGAGAAGGTTGGGGGAGGGGACCCACTAGAACAGCTGTTAGGAGACAGATGGTAGCCTCCCATCAAGGCCATCCAGTGTGTTCTTTAATAGGTTTTATTGTTTTACCTCTGAGTGGCACTTTTTTTGCATACAATGGGCTAATTGGCCAGGTCACAAAGACCTCGAAGGCTCAGAGAAGGTTGGGGAGGGGACCCACTAGAACAGCAGTTAGCAGACAGATGGTAGCCTCCCATCAAGGCCATCCAGTGTGTTCTTTAATAGGTTTGATTGTTTTACCTCCGAGCGGCACTTTTTTTTGCATACAATGGGCTAATTGGCCAGGTCACAAAGACCTCGAAGGCTCAGAGAAGGTTGGGGAGCGGACCCACTAGAACAGCAGTTAGAAGACAGATGGTAGCCTCCCGTCAAGGCCATCCAGTGTGTTGTTTAATAGGTTTTATTATTTTACCTGTGAGTTGCACTTTTTTTTGCATACAATGGGCTAATAGGCCAGGTCACAAAGACATCGAAGGCTCAGAGAAGGTTGGGGGAGGGGACCCATTAGAACAGCTGTTAGGAGACAGATGGTAGCCTCCCATCAAGGCCATTCAATGTGTTCTCTAATAGGTTTGATTGTTTTACCTCTGAGTGCCACTTTTTTTTCACACAATGGGCTAATTGGCCACGTCACAAGGACCTCGAAGGCTCAGAGAAGGTTGGGAAGGGGACCCACTAGAACAGCTGTTAGGAGACAGATGGTAGCCTCCCATCAAGGCCATCCAATGTGTTCTTTAATAGGTTTGATTGTTTTACCTCTGAGTGGGACTTTTTTTTTGCATACAATGGGCTAATTGGCCAGGTCACAAAGACCTCGAAGGCTCAGAGAAGGTTGGGGAGGGGACCCACTAGAACAGCTGTTAGGAGACAGATGGTAGCCTCCCATCAAGGCCATCCAGTGTGTTCTTTAATAGGTTTTATTGTTTTACCTCTGAGCGGCACTTTTTTTGCATACAATGGGCTAATTGGCCAGGTCACAAAGACCTCGAAGGCTCAGAGAAAGTTGTGGAGGGGACCCACCAGAACAGCAGTTAGGAGACAGATGGTAGCCTCCCGTCAAGGCCATCCAGTGTGTTCTATAATAGGTTTTATTGTTTTACCTCTGAGCGGCACTTTTTTTTTGCATACAATGGGCTAATTGGCCAGGTCACAAAGACCTCGAAGGCTCAGAGAAGTTTGGGGGAGGGGACCCACTAGAACAGCTGTTAGGAGACAGATGGTAGCCTTCCATCAAGGCCATTCAATGTGTTCTTTGATAGGTTTTATTGTTTTACCCCTGAGCGGCACTTTTTTTTGCATACAATGGGCTAATTGGCCAGGTCACAAAGACCTCGAAGGCACAGAGAAGGTTGGGGGAAGGGACCCAGTGGAACAACTGTTGGCAGACAGACGGTAGTCCCCCGTCAAGGCCATCCAGTGTGTTCTTTCACATTGGGTTGTTTTACCTCTGAGCGACACTTTTTTGCACATAATGGGCTAAATGGCCAAGTCAAATGGACTCCGAAAGCTCAAAGAAGGTTGAGGGAGGGACCCACTGAAACTGCTGTTGGGAGGCAGATGGTAGTCCCTGGATGAAAGGCTCTGTTCCCGACAAAAAAAAATGTTCCCCGGAATTAATCTTTAGATTTTTTTTTAAGTATTAAATTAACTGTAAAATATGAATCAATCTTTTGGTAATAGAGTAGTAACAGAGTTATAAAAAAAGTCGGTCAGCAAAGCAGGTGAGTGTAAAATTAAATTTAGAGTTTTAAAATGACCTCTGTGGCAAGCAGCTGCTTGAGGGGGTATTTATTTTATTTATTTTTTTTTGTTTAAAATGATAGGAGTTCAATGTGAGCTGCCAAACTAGGATGACCAGACATCCCTAGAAAACGGGGGTGGCTCAGTCGGTAGCGCGCCAGGCTCGTAATCTGTAGTTCCCAGGTTCGAGTCCCAGCTGGGTCAGCGTTGAGATTTATCTCCGCAAAATTCCCCGCCCTGCCCAGGTCAGTAGGGGACACCGATGGGCTTGGAAAGGCCGCCGTCCAAGGACGTCCGGGACGTTAAGCCGTGGCCCCGTGTGCGGGGAGCCATACCCTGTGCACGTTAAAGAACACGCTGGATGGCCTAGACGGGAGGCTACCATCTGTCTCCCAACAGCTTGTTCCAGTGGGTCCCCTCCCCCAAACTTCTCTGAGCCTTCGGGGTCCATGTGACCTGGCCATTTAACCCATGGTGTGCAAAAAAGTGCCACTCAGAGGTAAAACAACCCAATGTTAAAGAACACGCTGGATGGCCTTGACGGGAGGCTACCATCTGTCTCCCAACAGCTTGTTCCAGTGGGTCCCCTCCCCCAACCTTCTCTGAGCCTTCGGGGTCCATGTGACCTGGCCATTTTGCCCATGGTGTGCAAAAAAGTGCCGCTCAGAGGTAACCCAACCCAGAAAACGGGAGCGTCCTCTCATCCTTCAAGCTGAATTTTCACAAGTCTCCGGATCCTCTTTGGTAATTCTGGTCACCCTACTTAATATTAAAATATTATTTTTTCTGTCAGTGCACTGTCCGGTCCTGGTGCAACTAGGTATTTCCTTCTAGTACAGTCCCTCAAAAAAGGATCCGAACACTACGATTGATTACAGAATTGAGAAAAAATATCTGGCAACGATTTTTTTTTTGGAGATTAGTGATCTGGAAATCTTCGTGTACATACAGTCGCTGGGAAAAAAATATCCGAACACTTTGGTTGATTACAGAATTCAGGAAAAAATATCTGGCAACATTTTTTTAGAGATTAGTGATCTGGCAACCTTCGTGTACATACAGTCGCTGAATAAATATCCGAACACTTTGGTTGATTACAGAATTCAGAAAAAATATCTGGCAACGATTTTTTTAGAGGTTAGTGATCTGGCAACCTTCGTGTACATACAGTCGCTGAAAAAATATCCGAACACTTTGACTGATTACAGAATTCAGAAAAAAATATCTGGCAACGATTTTTTTTAAATGAGTGATCTGGCAACCTTTGTGTACGTACACGAAGGTTGCCAGATTACTAATTTCTAAAAAAATAGTTGCCAGATATTTTTTTTGAATTCTTTAATCAACCATAGTATTCTGATATTCTTTTCAGCGACTGTACAGAAGACCGTACCACTAACTTATGATAACAGCATAGGTGGACCAAGTCCTCTAGACATTTCTTATCTATTTACTTATTTCTATTTTTCTACTGGTGTATTTTAATACTGATGTTTATACTACTGTTTATTTATAAATATATATTATTTTTGGAAAAAAATATTCTTATGTATTAGAGTTATGATTAAGCTAATACATAGAAATAATTTTTCTCCTGAGAACGTTATATTTATTACGTTTATATTTAACGTAATAACGTATTTAACGTTATATTTCCGACGTTTATATTTAACGTAATAACGTATTTAACGTTATATTTCCGTTTGTATTAAGGTTAATATTAAAATACACCAGTAATAAAAATAGAAAAAAAATATATATATATAACAAATATTTTTTTTTCTAGGTCTACCTATGATGTCATCATAACACCTCCTGTAACAGAAAGCCAGGGGACCAGATTTATGACGTCAGCTTAAGCAGTCCTAACATATAGACATTTCTTATATTTTTGTTTTTGATATTACTACTGGTGGATTCTGTGCTAATAATTTTTATATTAATGTTTATCTATAAATATATTTTATTTTGGAGTATATTTATTTTTGTTAATTAGCATTATTATATTTGATAAAAAAATACGAATAATTTTTATTCTAAATAAAATATATTTATAGATAAACATTAGTATAAAGCTTAACACAAGAGTTCACCAATAATAATATTAGAATAAAAAATATAAAAATTTTCTATATCGTAGAATTTCCAGATGAGAGGGGCGAAAGGCCCCGAATGATTTCCGGAATAATAGTTTATGTTGAAAATGAAGTACTATATAGTGACGTCAAAAATTTGATACATTGGCTTTCTGTTATATGAGGTGCTTTGACTAGGAATTTGCGAATATCTCCTGAATATCTATGATTAATTCTTTCCTTTATTCTGACGTGGGTTTGTTTCCTTTCCCCCCTCCCCTCCCCGCCCTGCCCACGGTCAGTAGGGGACACCGATGGGCTTGGAAAGGCCGCCGTCCGTCGGATGGGACTTTAAGCCGTGGTCCCGTGTATGGGAGAGCCATACCCTGTGCACGTTAAAGAACACGCTGGATGGCCTTGACGGGAGGCTACCATCTGTCTCCCAACAGCTGTTCCAGTGGGTCCCCTCCCCCAACCTTCTCTGAGCCTTCGGGGTCCTTGTGACCTGGCCATTTAGCCCATGGTGTGCAAAAAAGTGCCGCTCAGAGGTAAAACAACCCAACCCTACCCCTCCCCTCTATGCCCCCCTTTAGAATGCTTGTAAGGTTAAAGGAGGTAAAAAATACTAAAATTTGCATGTGGGTTGTTGTGGTTGTTTTACCTCTGAGCGGCGATTTTTTGCACACCATAGGTTAAATGGCCAGGTCACGTGGACCCCGAAGGCTCAGAGAAGGTTGGGGGAGGGGACCCACTGGAACAAGCTGTTGGGAGACAGATGTAGCCGCCCGTCAAGGCCATCCAGAGTGTTCTTTAACGTGCACAGGGTATGGCTCTTCCACACACGGGGCCACGGCTTAACGTCCCATCCGACGGACGGCGGCCTTTCCAAGCCCATCGGTGTCCCCTACTGACCGTGGGCAGGGCGGGGAATTTTGCGGATATAAATCTCAACGCTGACCCAGCTGGGACTCGAACCTGGGAACTACAGATTACGAGCCTGGCGCGCTACCGACTGAGCCACCCCAAAATTTGCATGTTTTATGCTATTTTCATTATTTTTTTAAAAAACATATGAAAGGAAGGGGGGAGGGGAATATTACACTGCAATGGAAATCCTGACTCTTCGCCCCCCATTTACCCTTTCCCTGATTTATTACGTCACTTGATCTCCCCACCTCCTCCTTTTTTTTTTCTTGATCCGTTCCATCAAGAAATGGTGAAGAAAACGTAGCTCCAGTTTTGAAAGAGAAATGATATGTGCTCTTTAACACCAAAAGATGGCGCCACTAGCTAAAGAACCTCTTGGTTTAACGAACTAATTTTAGTTTTCTTTATTTTGTGCTTTACAATTTTGATCTCACGTTTCCGTATGAACAATTGGAAAATTATTGTGATCGTTGTCGTGGTTACAAAAAATCGACCTCCAGATTTTATTTTGGGAGTAAGTTTGAAGCATCTCTCAAACTTAATCCTTTCAGGACCATAAGGTTTCTAAGAGTAAATATTAGTATGTAACTGTTTATTTTAGTTTGTTTAGACGTAAAATAAATAAAAATCATAAGAAAAATACATAACAATGTGTAGTTTTTTGGGAATTTTATGGGAAATATTTTTCCCAATGGACTATAAAGGTAACACAAATTATAGTTAGGCTTATTATGCAATGTCTTTTATTTATTGGTTTATTAGAACAAAATGTTAACTGAAATAATACAAAATTAGGAAATAAAATTACTATACAAAATGATGTGCTAATTATGATATTCTGCGAAGCAATTTCTTTTGGTTGTGAAGCAAAGATGGACATTGCACAGATGCAACATTATTGCAAAGATGGACATGGACTAAACGTTCCCGTTTACGTAATTGCGTTCGGCATACGTTCCATTTTGACATTCTGTATAAAAAATGCAGATAAGGTTATAATTAAATACGACAATCACCAATTTTAACACGGGGAAAAATGTTTGCCTTAGTCGTGAAAGGGTTAAAAGAAATTAAATAAAAAAAATTTTGAAAGTAATTATTAAGTGGGTTGGGTGGTTTTTACCTCGGATCGGCATTCCTCGGATCGGCATCTCTAGGTCCTTGTGACCTGGCCATTTAGCACATTGTGTGCAAAAAGTGCCCCTCAGAGGTAAAACAACCCAACTTAGGACTCGTTTCAAAAATATAATACCCAGTGAAGGACTCGTTTCAAAAATATAATACCCAGTGACTGAGTGGGTAGCGCATTTGGCTACTAATCAAGGATATCTGGGTTCCATCCCCAGGTAAGGCATGGACATTTGTGTTTCTGCTGAGGACTCGCCATCTTCGCAGACCTTCTCTCCGACTATTAAACTTAAAGGTCCCTATCAGACCTCTGCGGCAAGCAGCAGCCTTAGGAGTTTGGACTGCATTGTTTTTCCTCTCAGCGGCCCGCAAAATTCCCCCCCTGCCCACGGTCAGTAGGGGACACCGATGGGATTGTAAAGGACGCTGTCCGTTGGATGGGACGTTAAGCCGTGGTCTCGTGTGCGGGAGAGCCATACTCTGTGCACGTTAAAGAACACGCTGGATGGCCTTGACGGGAGACTACTACCATCTGTCTCCCAACAGCTGTTCCAGTGGATTCCCTCCCCCAACCTTCTCTGAGCATCGGGGTCCTTGTGACCTGGCCATTTAGCCCATGGTGTGCAAAAAAGTGCCGCTCAGAGGTAAAACAACCAACCAACCAACCTCTGAGCGGCACTTTTATGCACACCATGGGCTAAATGGCCAGGTCACAAAGACCCCGAAGCTCAGAGAAGTTTGGAGGAGGGGACCCACTGGAACAGCTGTTGGGATACAGATGGTAGCCTCCCGTCAAGGCCATCCATCGTGTTCTTTAACTTGCATGAACAATGGACTTACTGGCCAGATCACAAGGACCACGAAGGTTCAGAGAAGGTTGGGGGAGGGGACCCACTGGAACAGCTGTTGGGAGACAGATTGTAGTCTCCCGTCAAGGCCATCCAGCGTGTTCTTTAACTTGCACAGGGTATGACTCTCCCGCACACGGGGCCATTGCTTAACGTCCCATCCGACGGACGGCGGCCTTTCCATGCTCATTGGTGTACCCTACTAACCGTGGGCAGGGTGGGCAGTTTTGCGGAGATAAATCTGAACGCTGACCCAGCTGGGACTCGAACTTGGGAACTACAGATTACAAGCCTAGCACGCAACCGACAGAGCCACCCCCGCCCCAGCCTGAGAAGTAATTTTTTTTTAATCCATACATTACTACTGCACACCTTTTTAAGCACTACTCCGTTACTCATCTCACACATAGTCAAAAATAAATTTTAATCTTGTCAGTTCTAGACTTATACCAAGTCTCAACCTCCAGTCATGCCTGCAACAGGTGCTGCAAGACACAATTGGCCTTCCCCCTTACACAATGCCAAGATAATAATCGCGTCAAACTGAAAAAGGACCTTTATTTCCCCACTAGGGGGTGATAGACCAGATAGTGAACTCTAAACTTATCTAACTGTCCTTCAACACTCCAAGTCTCTAACGGGCCCATCCATTCTTTTGTGCTCGAAAAAAAGCACACACAATGGTGAGGACATCAACCAACGACAATCACAACGCGTCAGAACGAAAATCCTCACCCTATATCCACATTAGGCGTGTGAGTGTTGTGGGGGCAAATTAGCCTTATAGATCATCGTTGCCTCCTTATCGCGATGAACAGCACAACTAGAGGACACAGCCAATAAAGGAGACAGTCTGTACAATTCTCACGTGAAATCTGGCAGCATCCCCTCTTTCTTTAAAGCCCCCCAGCACACTCTATTTCCCATCACTTTTTTGAAGCCTTCTGTGTCCAACTGTATTCAATAAGATTGGGTTTCTACAGCAGGCATAACTGGGAACTGTACACCTCTAGTAGTAACAATACGACAGACATACAGACCACGCGTCCTGATGTGTTTCGACCATACCCTCAAACACCCTCCTTTACCTTCCCCCAACTCATCGCTAAACATCCCCCTCGTCTCCATATTTCCCTCCTGTCTCGAAATCGCGCGCTTGACTAGATTTACAGCCCCCCTCCGCTGAAGAGTAGGGTGCACTCCTCCTCACCCCCCTAGAAGAAATGCTGTTGGACCTTTACGCGTCGTCCATGGTTCAGCAACTCAACTAAAAAGTCTTTTCCCGCCACGCATATTGCGCGCGCTCGACCGTGTGCAGCGCCCTCTCAGCACCAGGGGGAGTTTGGTTCGGGAACAAACAATCGCTTGGTAGAAGCAAGAAAAAAGAATCGACCAAAAAACATTTTCGGCCCCCGCGGCATAGCCTTTTTACCCCGAGCATAAGGTGGGGGGGATTTCGCAGAGTGTAGAGTTTGTCTGCAGAAGAACAAGAGACAACCTTTGCTAGTTTCTCGATTACTTTTGGAAATTGAAAGTTTTACACAGACGAATGAGTCCGGTGATGTACTCTGGCTTGGCAACTCTTGTTCTGAGAAATCGCCCTACGGTGTGAAAAGGTGTGTTGACTGTACAAAGACATACTCTCTCAATTCGAACTGTTAATGGCTTCGAAAGAAGATATGTATGTCTGTGTGTGTGTATTTCCATTTTTCGACCCTGTGCCTGCTGGTCTTTTCTCTCACTTTTATAATCCTCTCCTCAATTCCGTATTTTTCTTTTCTCACATTTTTTTTTTCTTTGCTTGGCTCCTACGTTTCATGTTTTTCTGCCTTCCCTTTTTTTCTTGAACCGGAAAATCAGAAATAGCATGTTTTTCGAAGTTCTGGAAGCAGAAGAAATGTTGGAATTTCGAAAGTTTGGTTTCTGGCAACATTCTTTAAAACTTTTGCTTGTTTGACAGTTAACGACCTCTAGGGACACAATTACTGGACGCACTTAATGCTTTTTTATAAGCAATATGTTTATTTTTTAGCCGGAACTGAATTTTAAGTTTAATTGATCGAATTGACTAGTGATAAAGAAAACTATATTTGAAAAAGTAATATGAAAGGTCCATATTTGATTAATGCCAACTCTTTTTTATAAAGTTAAAATTGCAATAGTGCCCGTTTGACATAAAGATGTTTGTGAATTTTTAGTGGCAAATAAATCTTTGAAAAACTTTTTCGACTATCGTAATTTTTGGCAACTGTCATTAAACCTTTGTTTGGATGATAGCGCTCCCTCGTGGTAAAATAGTTTAATTCACTTTATTTGTGGGGCGGGAGAGTCTCAGTCGGTAAACGCGCCAGACTCGTAATCTGCAGTTCCCAGGTTCGAGTCCCAGCTGGGTAAGCGTTGAGATTTATCTCCGGAAAATTCCCCGCCCTGCCTACGGTCAGTAAGGGACACCGATGGGCTTGGAAAGGCCGCCGTCCGTCGGATGGGACGTTAAGCCGTGGCCCCGTGTGCGGGAGAGCCATACCCTGTGCACGTTAAAGAACACGCTGGATGGCCTTGACGGGAGGCTACCATCTGTCTCCCAACAGCTGTTCCAGTGGGTCCCGTACCCCAACTTCCTCTGAGCCTTCGGGGTCCATGTAACCTGGCCATTTAGCCCACGGTGTGCAAAAAAGTGTCGCTTAGAGGTAAAACAACCCAACGTTAAAGAACACGCTGGATGGCCTTGATGGGAGGCTACCATCTGTCTCCCAACAGCTGTTCCAGTGGGTCCCCTCCCCCAAACTTTTCTGAGCCTTCGGTGTCCATGTAACCTGGCCATTTAGCCCACGGTGTGCAAAAAAGTGTCGCTTAGAGGTAAAGCAACCCAACGTTAAAGAACACGCTGGATGGCCTTGATGGGAGGCTACCATCTGTCTCCCAACAGCTGTTCCAGTGGGTCCCCTCCCCCAACCTTTTCTGAGCCTTCGGGTCCTTGTGACCTGCAAAAAAGTGCCGCTCAGAGGTAAAACAACCTAACGATAAAGAACACGCTGAATGGCCTTGACGGGAGGCTACCATCTGTCTCCCAACAGATGGTCCAGTGGGTCCCCTCTCCCAACCTTTTCTGAGCCTTCGGGTCCTTGTGACCTGGCCATTTAACCCATGGTGTGCAAAAAAGTGCCGCTCAGAGGTGAAACGGCCCAACCACTCTATTTGCTACGTTATATGTTATGCTGCACTTTTAATAAGTATAATTAAATGTTGTTCTGATTGATCACTTTCAAAGCAATGATTGTTTTAAAAAAGTTATATGCACAATAGATTAATATTAGGGTTCTAATATATATTTCTAATAATAATAATAATTTCTAATATAAGATTTCTGATATTTTCGAAAATTCCCGAAAAGTCTATTTCTGTATAAAATAATCGTTTTAGATTTTTCTCAAATCTTTTATTTAAATAACTAAAGAACAAAATTGTAATTAAAAACATTTTTGCGTTTGCTGTATTTATTGTCAAACAAAATATTTTATTATGCTAGAGAGGAAAATGGAAACAGTTTAATATTATCTAAAAAAAAATCTCAAAAAAATAATCGCATTCAGAGCACAATACAGTCGCTCAAAAAAATGTCCAAACACTATGGTTGGTTACAGAATTCAGAAAAAATGTCTGGCAACGATTATTTTAGAAATTAGTGATCTGGCAACCTTCGTGTACAGTCGCTCAAAAAAGTATCCGAACATTATGGTTGATTATAGAATTCAGAAAAAATATCTGCAACGATTGTTTTTTAAATTAGTGATCTGGCAACCTTCGTGTACAGTCACTCAAAAAAAAAGTATCCGAACACTATCGTTGATTACAGAATTCAGAAAAAATAACTGCAACGGTTTTTTTTTAAATTAGTGATCTGGCAACCTTCGTGTACAGTCACTCAAAAGAGTGTCCGAACACTATGGTTGATTACAGAATTCAGAAAAAATATCTGCAACGATTTTTTTTTAAATTAGTGATCTGGCAACCTTCGTGTACAGTCGCTCAAAAAAAATATCCGAACTCCATGGGTGATTACAGAATTCAGAAAAAATATCTGGCAACGTTTTTTTTAGAAATTAGTGATCTGGCAACCTTCGTGTACAGTCATTCAAAAAATACGAGAACACTATGGTTGATTACAGAATTCAGAAAAAATACCTGGTAACGATTTTTTTAGAAATTAGTGATCTGGCAACCTTCGTGTACAGTCATTCAAAAAATACGAGAACACTATGGTTGATTACAGAATTCAGAAAAAATACCTGGTAACGATTTTTTTAGAAATTAGTGATCTGGCAACCTTCGTGTACAGTCATTCAAAAAATACGAGAACACTATGGTTGATTACAGAATTCAGAAAAAATACCTGGTAACGATTTTTTTAGAAATTAGTGATCTGGCAACCTTCGTGTACAGTCGCTCAAAAAAGTATCCGAACACTATGGTTGATTACAGAATTCAGAAAAAATATCTGGCAACGTTTTTTAGAAATTAGTGATCTGGCAACCTTCGTGTACAGTCGCTCAAATAAGTATCCGAACACTATCGTTGATTACAGAATTGAGAAAAATGTCTGGAAGCGATTTTTTTAGAAATTAGTGATCTGGCAACCTTCGTGTACAATCGCTCAAAAAAATATCCGAACACCATGGTTGATTACAGAATTCAGAAAAAATATCTGGCAATGTTTTTTAGAAATTAGTGACTGGTAACCTTCGTGTACAGTCGCTCAAAAAAGTATCCGAACACTATGATTGATTACAGAATTCAGAAAAAATATCTGGCAACGTTTTTTAGAAATTAGTGATCTGGCAACCTTCGTGTACAGTCGCTCAAAAAAATATCCGAACACCATGGTTGATTACAGAATTCAGAAAAAATATCTGGCAATGTTTTTTAGGAATTAGTGATCTGGTAACCTTCGTGTACAGTCGCTCAAAAAAGTATCCGAACACTATGGTTGATTACAGAATTCAGAAAAAAAATCTGGCAACGTTTTTTTTAGAAATTAGTGATCTGGCAACCTTCGTGTACAGTCCCTCAAAAAATATCCGAACACCATGGTTGATTACAGAATTCAGAAAAAATATCTGTAACGATTTTTTTTTTTTAATTAGTGATCTGGCAACCTTCGTGTACAGTCACTCAAAAAAAAAGTATCCGAACACTATCGTTGATTACAGAATTCAGAAAAAATAACTGCAACGGTTTTTTTTTAATTAGTGATCTGGCAACCTTCGTGTACAGTCACTCAAAAAAGTGTCCGAACACTATGGTTGATTACAGAATTCAGAAAAAATATCTGCAACGATTTTTTTTTAAATTAGTGATCTGGCAACCTTCGTGTACAGTCGCTCAAAAAAAATATCCGAACACCATGGGTGATTACAGAATTCAGAAAAAATATCTGGCAACGTTTTTTTTAGAAATTAGTGATCTGGCAACCTTCGTGTACAGTCATTCAAAAAATACGAGAACACTATGGTTGATTACAAAATTCAGAAAAAATATCTGATAACGATTTTTTTAGAAATTAGTGATCTGGCAACCTTCGTGTACAGTCGCTCAAAAAAGTATCCAAACACTATGGTTGATTACAGAATTCAGAAAAAATATCTGGCAGCGTTTTTAGAAATTAGTGATCTGGCAACCTTCGTGTACAGTCGTTCAAATAAGTATCCGAACACTATCGTTGATTACAGAATTGAGAAAAATGTCTGGCAACGATTTTTTTAGAAATTAGTGATCTGGCAACCTTCGTG